>JAHBMJ010000633.1:0-43545 GCA_018398765.1 Chromera velia | reverse complement strand
TGTTGTGCTGTCCCGACTGTCTGCTGGTGGTTGATCAGCTCTTGGTGCAGTTGTTGATTCTGTTGGGTCAACTGCCCGTTTTGGACCTGCAGTGCCTGGATCTCAGCTTGCTGCTGCTGTTGAGTTTGAATGAGCTGCTGGATGAGCTCAGGAGTGATAGTAGACGGATCCATCCTGCCCGCACTTCAAACAACAGTTGAGAGGCAGAGCGGGGTCTCCCTGAGGCGGAGGACCGGGGCTCTGCTGCTACCACGTCAGATTACCTCCTAGACTAAGAACGTAGTCTAGTTGGGGACTCATCATACCTTACCTCCTTAAGTCTGTCACTCAGAGTTCACTTCTAAGGACTCCATTCAAGCGATACAGATGGACGAAGACTGTACGGCATGCTTCTATTTATTTCTGTATTGCAAGTCTATTATTTCTTTCTCTGTATTGTCAGTCTATCACTTAATTCTCTTAGTGCACTTAATTAATGCCGGCCGGGCTTAGTATTGCGAAGTTAGTTTCCCAGTCCCAGTACTAGCAAGTTTGGCGGGTGATCAAGTCGCCGTACAAGCCACAACGTAACAAAATCCTAGGTGTAGGGATTATATTTTTAACGTTAAGCGTCCGGCAGAATCCTGGGCAAAATCCACCAAAATCCGCTAAAATCCTGGCCAAAATCCCATAAAATCCGCTAAAAGCCTGCCCATAAAATCCTGGCTACCTGCAGGGTCTAACATTCTTTAATTACATCATTGCCTAGATTCATAAGGTGACATAATTTATTAGGTCCCGCATATTAATGTTCCATTAGAAAAATGTAAAACGATTGTTTTCAATCATTTTAATGGTTTTCTATAAAGAGTTTTTATAATTTTTTAATTGATTGTTCCATATTTTATGAATCTTTTTATTGAAAAGCATAAGATTATTAGGAAAAACCCCTATATTACCACTACCATGATACCTCTGCCCCAACTTACTACCATATCCATAAATGTGATTACCACCAATTTACTGGGCGGCCAATTTTTGGTTCCTCCTAACCATACTGTGTATCGTTCATAACTTTCGGTCTGATGATACACTGTGATCTAGACTGTGATGATATATGATTTGTAAATTAAGTTATTTTTATGGTTAGGTTCAAAACTAGCTTCAAAATTTTTGGGACTTTATAACTATGTCCCTTCATAATTTCATAATTTACAGATTATTATTTACTCAATTTTGCTGAGAAGCTCTTTTTGGGTCATAAGTTTCTTCCGTTTCTTTTACCTTAACAAACACTAAAAAATATATGTTAAAATAATTCAAAGTTATAGTAAAATAGTTTAGGTAATAGTACATTCAACTTAAAAAACTTTTAAAATACACTTTAAAAATTGTCTAAAATCAGACTTTAAACTTTATTTCACTTTAAAACTTTACAGATTATACCTAGTAGTTATGCCTGTATGCGACATTTTTCCTGGCACTTTTCAGATTATAAAGTTTACCACCAGTACGTAAAATGCACAACGTTCTCCTCAACGACGCGTTCAAAGAACTGAATCAACTGATCATGTGTACAAGCTCTTGAACAAACTTCTCGGTGGTCTTCGTGAGCTTCTGGCGTTACGTTACGAAGAATCTGAAAACTCACAAGTGCCAGAAGCCAACCTGTTAATCAGCTAGACGAAGCGGCAGACAGAGAAAGAAGCCGGTACCTACGTGGACTGATGAGAGAAGCTCCAAGTTCTATTCCCTTCATGTCCGTTCTTTCATCTCACCCTGAGACCCTCGACTTTGGTTTGAAGACCTTCACAAGCTCCACTTCCATCACCAAGGCCTCCTTCCTGTGTGCTTCCAGCTTTCTCTTGCCGCTGTAAGTGTCTGGCTCTGGTCTATCCGATGAGGTCTCGAACCCCTGGTCGGGGGGGATCAGGATCTTTCTCTGTCCTGCATGACGTCACTCATTCATTCATTCATTCATTCATTCACTCAGGTGGTCGCTGTTGTGAAAAGTTGCAGTCAAACAATCACTCATTCGTGTCAGTGTTCTCAGTCATCTTCCATGTCTGAAGAGAAAGCGTATGCACAGGAAACCAGAAAGCCCGAAACGTGTCGCAAAGTATTGAGGCAAGCAAAGGGCGCAGACACAGGGTGTCATCTCTCCGTTGCACTAGGCACACACCAAAGTTTGCGTTTGTGTGTGTACATGTACGTGTATGTGAATACGGAGGAGCCAGACGACGTGCGACGCACAGGTCATCTATCAATGATTGACCTGTCGTGCTCAACAAAGAAAAGACAGACGATGCCTCTGAGTGTGACCGTTGCCTTACTGAAATCTCTTAGTATCTCTCCGTGAGTTTCAAATGAAAACATTGCATCGATCTGTATTGTGAAAGAGGTTCTGTTTGATCTGCTCACACACATTGAATGACCACTGATTGAAGTGCGACCGGTCAGTGCCCTTCGATGAATGGCGCGTGGCACAACGAGAGAGCTAGGGCGAAGCGAAGAGAGAGACACGGAGGCACAAGCACGGGCACTGACCTCCTACGCGCATTCCCTGCATCGCTCTTTCGACCCCCAATGGAATCTGTGGACAGACAGACAAAGAGGAAAAGGAAGAAAATTTTATCTTTTTCCTTTTCTGGACATCCAGACCGAGCGATAAAAGGACTGACACAACTCAAAGTCGATCGAGCAAAAAGACCCAAGGGGGGATGGGATGTCCATGAGAATGTGAAGGCACGCTTCAGGTGCATGCATGGTGTACATAGAAAAACAAGAGGCGGAAAAACGCAGAGGAAAAGAGAGACTGCGGACGAAGGAAGGAGCCAAGCGAGAAAAAAGGACTCGGCATACGGCCTTCCCGTCTAAACACCTTCGCTTCCCAACTATCTCATGGAATGGAATGTAGTTTTCGAGATGCTTCAAAACGAGGAGCCGTAGCGATCGAAACACCCAGCAGTTCAGAGAACACCTCTCTTCTTCTGTCTGCCTGCCTGCCTGCCTCTTGTTCTTTCCGGTCTCCCATGCAGGTTGACCTTCTGATCATCATCATCTTGATACTTGAACGCGTACAGCTCCGTCTGGTCCTCCTTGAACTCTCTCCCGTACCCGAGACTGCAAACAGAAAAAAAGATTCACGCATCGAATGAGACCGCGTCAAAAGAAAAAGAAGCATGCACTGGCAATCAACCCCGTTCGTTGGACTGTTTCCTGTGCGGAAAACCGCTTGTTTTCACTCAAAATTGCGGAGTGTGGGAGTTATCACACCGACACGCATGTGGAAGTGCACCATCGTCTCCCTGCAGCGTTCTCTTCTGCCCCATTTGCACGCGTTTAGACATGGCCTCAGACTTACACGCCACCCCACACATGTTACCACGCACCAGGGGACCGGGAGAAAAACAAAGTGGGCGTGCTCTCAAAGACCTCCTTTACCCCCTGCTCACCCCTCTGGATGACACACAAGTGAGTGAACAAAAAAAAATCTCCACAACGCAAGAACAGCACACGTGCATACACGTAGAAATTCACAGCTACACGCTCGAAGGCAGAGAGGAAGGGAGAGAGAGGAAGGGGGAGAGAGGAAAGAGAGGGTATTGATGGAGGGAACAGGCGAAGGAAGAAGGAGGGAGAGAAGGAATGGAAGAAGAAACGATCGAATGAATTCCTTCCTTCCTCACCTGAACATATAGTCCCCATTTCCCTTATAGACCTGGTACCGGATCTTGCACAGGTCCCCCGACTCGCATTCAGCCCCTGTGCCGACCTTTGGCTGCACTCAATGTAATTCGAAGGAGTGAGGGGGGGAGTGACTCAGTGAGTGAGTGAGAAACAACTTCGACAGTTCGTCTAAGCATTTTTTTGCACACTCCTATTGCTGTATCCAGCTCCGTCAGCTGGTCAGTGTGGGGCAGGTCGAAAGCAATCTCTGAAAAGCAGTGTCGGGAGAGTAGGGAGGAAAAGCGTTAGGGGGGGGAGGTGGAGATAAACTGAAAGAATTGGCAGGGATCGGGAAGGGGAACCACAGAAAATGGGAGAGGCAGAAAGGGGGAGCGGAAGAAATTATAAGCAGACTGACAGGCACATTGAGAAAACTTCTCAGAAATACGATGCAAGATCGGCAACCTACCTCTCTAACTTTGATGCCATTAATTCTTCTTATGGGACCTTTTTGGCGTTCCTCCTCCTCAATTTTGGCTTCTCCGATGCGTCTTGCCTCCTCAATGTTTGTGGCTTTCAGCTTGGAGAGAGCAAGAGCATCACCGGGCTTTAAGAGGAGAAGAGGCGCTGCTGCGACTGCAGAGGCGAGAAGAGAGAGGGAAGATACCGACGAAGTCACTTGGCGTCTCCGACTGAGTGGTGCCGTCTCGTCTGCCGTCTCTGAGTCCTCCTCTCGGCTGTGTGAACGCAGAGGCAAAACTCCTTGCGGGGCTTTTCTTCTGCATTCCGATGGACACTGCCTGACGTTTGAAAAGGACGAAAGAGCAGTGGGGGAGTCTGAGAGAAGTGACGCGAAACAACAGAACAAATTTGTGATCAGCATCTTGCACAAAGCCTCTCTTCAATCTGCCATGCCCCTCGACCTGTGGTTTCACGTCGTGTGGGAAAAACACGGTGCTGCAGGAGTGGAAGGCCCACAGGCTGGGAGACAGCCCAGCGTGGATCGTGACACAGCACAGTGGCAGCATGTGGCAGCAGTCGCTGAGGGAATCCGAAAGATTCCGAAAGCTCTTTTCTATATATAGTCGGGGTCTCGGCCGGCCGGGCCCCCCCATCGCTTGCATGGCGCCGCCACTGTGCATGCACGCCTTTGTTGACGCACGCGCGAACAACAGTTGTGCGTTGAAGTCAACAAATCCAAAATGAATCTTTCAGTCCGACGTCTTCATGCAGTCCCGCTCGATCTTGGACAGTCTTCGAGGCCTCGCGAAGCATCGCCTTTCGGTTCCGTAGTTCGTCCCTCTCTGCCCGTACACATTATCAGCTTACCAGGGTATCGGACTAGCTACAAATGTGTGGATAAGAGGTCTGTGAAAGGATAGAAGGGACGCGAGTTCTTCATTCCTCCATCGATTTCCCCTTTTGCTGTTCCAGGCCAAGTTAAGAGCCAAAAATGGAATACTACTGCCTGATTGAGAAGCAGGCAGTTGTGGTTGACTTCGGGGAGGGATTCTCAAAACTCGGTTTTGCAAATGAGAGCGTTCCAAGACACGTGTGCCGCACCCCTGAGCTGGTACAGAGACGGAAGGGAAAGTACTGTGAATCGACTGTGTCCGAGGCAGAGTGGTGCAAAATCCTGGAGGAGTTCTTCCGAAAGGTTTTCTTCTTCTTTCTTCAAGCCAACCCCAAAGAGAGAAGGGTCGTCATATGCGACAAGTTCTATCAGCCCTCACCAATGCGACGTGCGATTGCGAAAGTTCTCTTTGAGATTTTCAACGTTCCTTCAGTTCTCTTCATCATGGATCTCACCCTTCCCCTCTACTTGACTGGCCTTCCCACTGGCATTATCATTGACGTGGGTCTGAGGGAGACTCGCATGATGGCTGTGATGGAGGGAGTGCCTCTTCTGAGGGCGTACTCGTTGACCAACACAGGGGCGATCCTGGTCGATGAGAGCTTGAAGAAACTCCTCGAGGAAAACGCAGAGAAGAAAAAAGAAAAGGAACAAATGAAATTGGTCAGCAAAACGGTGATGCAGGGAGAAAGGGGAAGATACCAGAAGTTGACCCAACCAGCGTCCTTGGCTCGTCTTCTAAATGATGTTGTGTCCTCTATCTGCATATCCACCCGTCCGTCCGTCCCAGACTCCGCCTCATTAGTTCCCTCAAGAGGCTTGGCTTGCCTGGCATTCCATAGCTATTCTTTTGCCACGCTTTTCCATTTTTCTGTCTTGACGGCCTGTTCTCGTGATCTTTTCTGACGGTGTTTTCACAAGCACAGTCACGAAGAGAGAAGTTCAAAGGGTGCCTCCTGCATCCCCCTGTTTCCTTCCACAGCGCCGCCAGGGAATCCTCCAGAACACCAGGCTTCCTTCATATTGACAAGCGTACCGGCAAAACAGTGCACGACAGGCATGCAGCCGTATGCACCGTATCTCCTTACCTCGGCATTCATATTTTGCGTGTTTTGTGCCGTCTTTTCGTCACTCCCAAGCAAACAACACACATCCTGCATCCCCCCCCCCCTCCATTCTTTTGAACCAAAGCAGATCGCTAAGATGACCCCAGAGACCCTTGAGGACGTGAAGGTGCGGGCCTGCTACGTCCGCTTCTCTCTCAAGAAACGACAAGCAGAGGAGAAGGAAAAGGAGAAGGAAGGGGAAGAGGGGGGAGCCCCTGCCGCGGCTGCTGGTGCTGCTGCTGCAGGTGGGGGTGCCACCCTGAAGCCGAAACCTGCAGAGGTGGAGGAGGAGGACTCTGGGCCCCCTGCTTTCGACTTCGTTTCCGAGAAGGATGCTCACTACTTCATTGAGAAAAAACTTTTCCTTACGGTCCCTGCAGAAGCCAGGTGAGTGGACGCACACGTGCCCATCGTTCAGTCTTGTGGAATCGGACACCAAAAAACAATATTCTCCGCACATGAGTATTTTTCTCATTATGCCGTCTTCCTTCCTTCCCTCCCTCCCTTTGTTTATTTGTTTGATTCTTTCTCTCTTGCTTCCTCGTTTTGTTTCTTTCTTTCTTTCTTCCTTCCTTCCTTCCTTCCTCCTCCCTCCCTTCCTTCCTTCCTTCCTTCCTTCCTTCCTGCCTCTCTTGATTCCTTTTGTTTTCTCTTCTATTCTTTCAGGTGGAAGGCGTGCGAGGAGTTCTTCGAGGAGGGCGACGAGCGTTTGTCTTTGCAGCAACTCTTCATCCAGTGAGTCTGTGTGGTTGCTCTTTCTCCCTGTTTAGCTGGC
This sequence comes from Chromera velia, assembly GCA_018398765.1. Lineage (NCBI taxonomy): Eukaryota > Chromeraceae > Chromera > Chromera velia. The sequence continues at coordinate 36,662 of JAHBMJ010000633.1, read as the reverse complement.
TGTTCGTCTCTCCAACTGCCCTTACCTATCTGTCCGTCCGTCTGGTATGTTTGCCTGGCTTCTACCACTTTTTCTTGTCTGTTTCCTGGTCTTGTGCACAAAACTTTTCTCGATCATTTCTCACGATGACGATTCTGCAGGCTCCTGGAAAAGGTCGGTGTCGACTGCAGACGGCAGGTCGTGCAGAACATCATCCTCTGTGGGGGGTCTGTGCATCTCCGGGGGTTTCGGGAACGCCTGGCGTCTGAAATCAGGTAGCTTGGTTGGTGTGTTTTCGTGCACCTTCATTGTCTCTCCATCTCAACCCTTAATTGCCTCTGCTTGCTTGTCTATGTGTATGTGTATGTGTGTCGGTCTCGGAAGTTCAGGGAAGTGTTCGGGTCCTGTCGGGAGAAAAAAAAGTCCAAAATGCTTCCTTCCCCCTTACCTGCTGCCCGAAGCAGTCGACGCCACGTCCTTTCCATATGAATACACGAACTTCAAGAGCAAAGACTGCATGAAGATTTTTCACGTGCTTCAACGTCAGCTCTCTCTCTCTCTCTCTCTCTCTCTCTCTCTCTCTCTCTCCCAATCTCTGTCAGTGAGTGTGTCGGCTCGAGAGGCAGGGCGAAGAATGACTTGGGGTAAGCGCACAATAGACTGACGCCCTCGCCGTGTCGCGCAAGATCGTCTCATGCAGGCAGGTGCCCTCAGACATTCTCTTTCCTGTTGCAATCTACGCACGTAGCGACAAATCCTGTAGTTTGCAATATGTATAGAGTGCCGAGATGTATTCTGACTTGATGTCTCTCTGACTGTTGCAGCAAGGCGCTGAAGAAGCACCCTCGGTTCTCGAAGCTGGCCGAGTTCGCGACGTTCGCAGACCCTGTGTTTCCTCCCGTCTCCTCCCTCTTCGTGGGTGCGGCTGTGTACAGCACTTTGGAGGGAGTCAAGGTCAGCCTCCTGCAGTGCGTGGCCTTTCCGATGAAATTTTCTTCGGCCTAGCTGTTTCCTTACCGTGTGTGTATGGTGGTCGGGAGCAAATAGGCCGAGTGACTGTGCCTTCCTCTTCATTTCATGTGACGATCTTGCTGAAGCACCCAACTTTCTCTTCTGCATAAACGGACCCCTTCTCGTTGTTTTCCCGAACCCGTTTCGTTTCTCAGCGAGTTCGAGCGTTTATCCCTGTCCCTCCTCCTACCTTCGCACCCCTCCCTCCATCTGCCTGTATGCATGTGTGTGTGTGTGTGTGTGTGTGTGCGCGCGCGCGCGCGCCCGCGCATGCGTGATGGTGCGCACCCCAATATGTGTCAGGAAATTTTTTGCACTTTGAGGTGGTTGTGTGGCGGTGAGTGGGTGTATAATTGTCGACGGCGGTTGTGTCTCCGCAGGACTACACTTCTGCCGACTGGCAGGCCAACAAGCTTCTGCCCGACTGGGCATCCTCTTCCCCCCTGGTCTCTCTGGACGACCTGGAGGAGAACAAGCAGCAGGCCGGCGGGAAGCAGCAGGACAACAAGGAGAAGGGGGAGGAAAAGGAAAATGAAGCGCAGTCACCAACGGGTGTAAACTGACGGGACATTTCAACGTGAGGTCCTCCGCCTGAGTGATGGAATGTGCTACGCGCATACTCCTCACGAGCATATCATAAAAGCTTGAAAGAGCCCGGGCACGCTGCTTTCTTGATATGAATTAGGATATTATAAATTGGCGTCACTTTTGATAGCGACTTGTTCAGACCTGGGTTTAGATATTGTCTGTGGATCAAATGTTTATGTTATCTTAATTTAGTTCCAGGCCGTGCACTAGGCTTTGCACCACACTAAACTTTATAGATAACTTTGCATTTAAAAAAAATAAAAACTTTTTCTCAAATATAGACGTTTATTTATCATAATTTATCATGTACGCATGTACGACATCTCATATTAAAAACGTGAACAAACAACTCAATTAATCAATCAATCAAAATCAACTAACACTAATAAACAAAAAATGAACAAGTCTAACAATAACTCTATATTATTTAAATGTTCGTCTGGCGACAGATAGACATAGCGGGAAGGCCCTAGGCCCGTAAAACCACCATGGCTCTGGAAAACGAAACAGGGGGCACTAAATTACAAAACAACTAGACCAAACAATTCTCACGACCACGAGCGTACCTTTCCGCAGCTTCAACCATGCAGCCATATAGGCTATGATATAGCGCGTATCTAGTGCGTACAAATAGCGTGCGTCAAGTAATTGTTATTTTTCTTGCTTTTTGGGGCCGTTCGCAAGCTTGCTTACGTCAGATTATGCCAGGTTATCCTTACATGTTCGTGCTCTAAGTTTTTTTGTTCTCTAAGTGATGCCGCCTAAACCCCTAGGGGCAGAGCATAAAGAGATCCCTTACCCACTAAACAAATTTAACTAACGTAGTTCAACGTATACAATAATGAAACTAAATTTAAAAAGTTTTCTTTACTATTAATAAAACAGACTTTAAAATAAAAAATGGTTGATTTTGGATATCTTTTAAAATATTAACCAGTGACAACCACTAGTTTAGGATATCATAAAAGATAGTTCTTTAAGTTTCTAACAGGATGATACATCATACAAGATATATAAAGATGGGATGAAGATGAAACAAAGAAACAACCACCAGACATAACAGTTGGCAGCTTGTAACAGTCGTGAAAAATGAAAAGAAACATCCAATTACATCCAATGGCACTCAAAGCAGTGCAAGCCAGTTTAAATAACAGTTGCATATACTTGTATAAATTCATTTCCATTCTTAGACTGGCCGACCAAAAAAAATCATAGAGTGGGCGCTTTCTCAAATCAGTGCATGGACATAGGTGTATGTGCATCATGACCTTATACACGAAAGTAGATTATGCAAGACCCCACACCTTTCACTCAAATTCACTGATCACTCCACTGAAACCCGCTTTATCAGACGCATACAATACAGTCCACAGAAGCTTTTCACACTGAGCCTCTTTCTTCTCAATCTTTTCCATTTCTCCTGCCCCCCCTCGCCCCTTTTTTCGCTTCCCAATCGATTTCCTTTCCAGCGAATACGAGCGAGGAAGGAAGCCTGTGCACATCGGAGTCGATCCATCCATTCTCTTTCCGAGCCCTTCATCTACAAGCACATCTGTGTACCGGCCGTCGCTTCTCACTTCCCGGCAAGAACCCCTGCTCTCCTCCGAAACCCCTTTTTGACGTCTGCCATCTTGCCGAACTCCGAGATGACCAACTGATCGAAGGGCACACGCCGCTGCCTGATGACCATCCAAATCAACAAGGCGAGGCCGTAGCGCCCGTGTGGAGAGAGACAGCACAGGACTGCAGAGCCGGTAAGTCCAGAGAAGAGGAAGAAGACGAAGGGGATCCACCGAGCAACAAGGAGGAGAACCGAAGCGACACCGACAAGCTGAAAGACCAGAGACTTCTTGCCTGTCACCTGAGGGTCACCTGCAGCGAGAGGCATCCATCCGTCTATCCATCCATCAATCCATCCATCCATCCATCCATCCATCCATCCATCAATTGAGCCATCGTTTGTCCGTCACTTTATTCATCGATCCATTGAGGACCCTTGAAACCATCCTATCCATTGAAGATCTCCGTCGAAGTGCGAGTATCTGGCCCGACTGTCTTGTTCCCCCAGGCAGATATAAACAGACAGACAGACCGACAAACAGACTGACAGAGAGAGAGACGATGCATGGCAGACAGTTCAGAGCGAGACAGAAGATAGAAAAATAGGTAGATAGAGAGATAGAGATAGATAGATAGATAGATAGAGAGAGAGAGAGAGAGGACACACCACTCGTCATTCCAGACGCAAACTTCATCGACGCACTTGAAGACGACCATCGCATCAGCCACAGAGCACACCGTTAGTCAGCCACGCACAACGGACAGCTTTCAAAGGAGAAGCAGCTGACCTGAGAGGAAGCTATCCAAACTCCGGGTTCCCTCAAGCGTTGATCGGACAACAATCTGCAAACACACACACACACACACACACACACACACACACATGCTCGCACACGCAGGACATGTCATCCATGCCGCAGAAAGAATCAGCAATCCAGCCGAAGAGACATCGCGTATTGTGGAGGATAATCTGCGTATGTACTGCACACACAAACTTGCAGAGGGAATGAAACTGACGCAAGAAGCACACTTCAAAGAACTACGAAGGCACGCTTTCTCAAGTACGACTGGACTTTTCTGACGTACTAGCTCTGCCAACGCACCTACCTGTACACACCGAAGGTATCGTTTAACCACCCGAACGTCGACCATTCCCCTCAGCATGTTGAGTGCCGTGAGGAAAGGGTGCTGCTCCTCTTTGCAGTTGTATCTCGGGGAAGATTGGACTGCAGATGAGGTTGTGTGCTTCTTCTCTTCTGTTTCCTTCCTGGCTTGTGACTGTCGCCCAGACTCAGGGGCGCCATCCTCCAAGATGGCGGCGGCCTGGGAAGCGACAGAGCCTGTTGCCGCGTCGTTCTCCGATGTGCTTTGGGGCGACTGCAATGGGAATGAACAGAGATGAGACACAGAAAAGAAAAACAAAAAAAGATTCGTGACACACACACACACACACACACACACAGAGAGAGAGAGAGAGAGAAAGAAAGAAAGAGGAAGGAAGGAAGGAAAGAAAGAAAGAAAGAAAAGAAAAAAAGAAAGAAAGAAACAAAGAAAAGAAAGAAAGAAAGAAAGAAAGAAAGAGAGAAAGAAAGAAATAAAGAGAGAAAGAAAGAGAGAAAGAAAGAAAGAAAGAAAGAAAGAAAGAAAGAGAGAAAGAGAGAAAGAAAGAAAGAAAAGAAAAAAAGAAAGAGAGAAAGAGAGAAAGAGAGAGAGAAAGAAAGAAAGAAAGAAAGAAAGAGAGAGAGAGAGAGAGAGAGAGAGAGAGAGAGAAAGAAAGAAAGAAAGAAAAAAAGTGTTGATCCCCAACCTTCGTTTCCAGTCTCTGCATGCACCTGCCTTCCCTCATCCCTCTCCGCAGGCCTTCAAAGAGAAAGTTCATGTCACAACACAACGTCAAATCTCTCATCGCTCTCCTTCAACCTGCCACCAGTCCGTTCGTTTCTATCTTGGGTCAGTCCCTACACAGACAAACGGGACCCAGAGAATCGCACAAGAAAGATACGTGTCCTTCCTCTCTCTTCAGACACATGCACAGAAACAAAAAACAAGCATGGACGGAATCTCACGGAGTCAGCAATGTATGACTCACACCGAGAGCACCAGTTGACGCGCCAGTGCTTGGGTTGGTCCATCTTCTCACAGAAAATGCCCCTTTCTCTTCTTCCCGATGGATCGGCGTCCCCCTCCGCAGTCCCTCTGCATGCGAGCCGTCAGCAGCTTTCTCCTTTTCCTTCTCAGAGGAGGAAGAGGAAAAGAAGTGAACGTGATGGGAGGAGCCTTCAGGCCAGAGATGGAGGATTGCCGCGACGGCCAGGCATCCGAAGGAGGGAAACAGACAGGGGTGACGACAGGCGGCCCACCAGGCTCCAAGGACAAGGGCTGAGACCCTCCACTTCTTCCAGAGCAACAGGTAGAAGAGCCCGATTACGAAAGGAAGCAGCAAACGCTTCTGCAACACAAGGACGACAGGAAGGGTACAGGACGAGGATGAAAAGAAAGAAAGGTGTGTATGAACAGCTTTGCCTGTCAATGACTGTCGCCTGACTGACCCTTCGAGTGGTTGTTTGCTCTCATGTCTTCTCCACACGCAGCAGCTCAATACACGCGCCTGCACCCGCTTTCTCTTCTAGTCATGACAGGAACCACCACTCCAGCACATCAACTAGTACACACACAAATAATCGGCAGCATTCCATCCATTCAGCTTGATCTAGGGCTCTGAACACCAGCTGTGGCAGAGGACCGCCAAAAAAACAAAAAGACAAAGACCCACCAGGACTTTGTCCTTCAGCTCGAGGGCCTCCCTCTCGAGGGTCTTCATGTGGAGGGCTGGGAGGACCCAGGTTTGGGGGAGGCAGATGGGGGGAGGGAGGGTCAGCGCGTACAGCTCTGCTTCCTCTGAAGCCATCTGCAATGGGAGAAGCACGAGACAGAGACAAATTAGCAGAATCATCAGCAGGCTGGCTGCGTGCCTGCACAAACCTATGCAGTCAGTTCCTCCAATCTTTCTCGCCTGTTTGTGCAGCTCAAACTGGGTCTGTATTCCGGTTCTCAAGTGACCTCCCCCCCTTGCACTGCCCTTGCGAAATTACACTTCCTCCGACCAATTACCAACCGGCCAATGCATGATGCCACTGAAGTTCACTGAGAAAGGAAACGTTGATGTGAAGCACCACCCCCTCAGCTGACCATCAGTTTGCAAGAGATCTCGATCATGCCCGCCTCTGTGCCCAGAGGGACACTGGAGGGGCAGGCCACAGGTACCCAGACCCTCTGGAACAGATCTGGCTGAAGCCGCCTGAATTCACGAGCCCTCAAAGCATCCACACACAAGAAGAGGAGAATGAAAGGCGCAGAGATACAGGGCAGAACAAACAAGGCATCAAGCGAAAGCTTCCCAACTCCACACCGAGAGGTTGCCACGACAAGCGAAAGAAACTTGATACCCCAAACCAATGGAACAGAACAGAAAACAACCCTCTTTGACTCTTCTGTTCGCTCGAGGCCAGCACCAATGTTCATTGGAAAAGAGCAGACCCATCGGGACATCAAAGAAACAGAGTTCGATTTGAGATTTGCCGGCACGTCAAGACCCCCTGGCATGCAGGATTAATTTCCTACATCCCAGCATGTATCTGGTCCATCGCACACGAAGATAAACGAACGTTTTAATTGCCCCTTTCTCGCATACCGCATGCAGCTGCTTGCCCCTCTCACACACACCCTGCCCGCCCCTCCACCGACGCACCCACCCGATAGGAATGCGGACGTGCCCGAGTTCATCGTCCTCCTCGAAGGTGTCACGGTCGAAGAGGTCAATTTGGATTTCGCTGCATGCAAGGAGATAGAAGATGGAATGACAATCAGTTTCACGGATACACAAACTTCGAAGCCAATGCCGGTGTGTGGACGGACATGCAGATGCGGTTCTCATTCTCGAGTACAAGCAAAGAGATCTTCTCGAATGGAAGCAAAGAGAAGCGTCGAAAAACGGGAAACGCTGCGTCGTCTTTCCATTCATTCATTCACGCTCGGGAGGGGGGCACTGCAAAAACGACTCGAGCGACTCTGAGAGGGCGCGAGAGCACCGGGCATCCTTTTGACATTCCGCCTGTCTGTCTGTGTGTGCCTGGTTGATAGTCTGATTGACACATTCACATTCAGATACACGTACACGCATACATGCACACACCACCGACCAAAAAGGGTGAAAGGTGTCGATGTCAATAATCTCCTCCCATTGGGGGTTCAGAGTTCGTGTGAGCGTTCGAGACTTCAGAAGGGGCGTTCCGTCGAGGGAGAGACGGAAGAAGGGGTCAGAGGTCCCCCTCTTGTACAGAGAGTGGTCCATCGGAAGGAGGTCTCGGGCTCCATGGATGGTCAGCTCCAGTTTTGCATAGCCTCTGTTTCTGTACTTTGCAAAAAGCGGTTTCCACAGACAGTCGTCCTTGCTGAACGGGAGTCTATCGAACGGAACGTCCTTGAGGTCTTCCTCCTCTTCCTCCTTCTGCTTTTCTTTCCCCTTCCTCTTGCCTGCTTGTTCCTCCTCGGACGTTGACCCCCCTTCCTCCTCTTCGCTCTCTTCCTCTGCGTCCACAAAGGAAAAGAAGGACGCCACAAAGGGACGCCGCATCTTTTTGTTCTTCCGATAGTTTGAAGGTTCTCCAACGTGGGACACGATGTCCAGAGCTGCATCGTAGAACTTGCCTGCATTGGGAGGCAAACCCACAGGAATATCAGTCGGAGGAGGGGGGGGGTGAGGTGGGTGGGAGGAAGAGAGACGGAGAGACAGAGGGCGAAGGGGACCATTGCAGCGAACAAGGGTGCACGGGAGATTGAGAGACAGGGAAAAGCGAAGAAGCCAGAGAGCGAGAGCGTGCTCGCGAGTGGTCTTGAAAGCACTGTACATAGACAGAGAGAGAAGGAGTGCAAGGAAGCGGGGAAGGAATATGAGAGAGAGAGAGGTGTACTGAACACAAAGATCAGAGAGGAGACGTGGAGACATGCGAACAGGTCATGCGATCAAGAGGGACGCTTGAGTGATGTAGGAGACACCGGCAGGCAAATTCACGCACAGAGAAGGTCGAAGACGGCAGTCAGTACACTTGAATACATACGCACCCCATGGATCACGAGAAGACACTCGATCCAGGAGATATGGAAGGAGACGGAGACGGTCGATAAGAAAAGCAAACCTGCATTCCTTCGTTTTGCCTGACCTCTGTGGGTCATCTTGACTTTTCCGCACGCCTTCCCATCTTTACATTCCAACGAACCGCAATGCGACCGCTGGATGTGGACGGACTCTGGCGACTCGTCTGGAATCGTCAGAGGATGTCCCACGGTTTCTTCAGTCATCTTTCGGGAAGTCTGTCCTTAAGTCTGCTGCCGATCAGTCATGCAATCTTACTCAGAACAATAGCGAGAGGCCGAGAAACCAAGAGCTCTGACAGATGACAGAATGCGGATCTGCGCCACTGAAAGGCTGAGGCATGGCTAGTCTGAGAGACAGTTCAAGTGGCGCCGAGTGCGATGCCAACTCAGTCACAGTCTCACTGAGTGCATGCACGCGGATTGCTTCCTTTTCGCTTTGCGGGACACGCGACCCTCACCTTGCGGGACACCTCTCCGTCTGTATTCAACTTTTTGAAGCCTTTTTTTCGCCAATTAAGGATCGAACGCTGCAATTAAGAATATATATGTCGAACACAAAAATATATATATATATATATGTAAATGATGCATCGTGCAAACAGTAGGATTGCATTCTTTCGACGTTCTCCGTCCAGCGAGCTTCTGTGGTACAATTTCCTCAGCTTTGGGGGCTTTGGGAACGTTTGGTGAACCCATGCGTGTTCAAGCTGTGGGAGACGGAAGTGCAAGCTGTCCGTGCATGAGTCTGCATACATCAGGAAACTCTGGCGAAGGGGGGAGGCTGAGTCATTCGCAGAGGGAGAGAAGATGCTGACTCATTCAATGATGCTGCAGCGCCAACGATCGCGGAGGAGGTTGGGGATCGCCCCCTCTGTGGACATCACCTCTGAGGAGGACAGAAAGCTCCTCGAAAGCTCTTTCGAGGATGCGACAATTTGCGGTCCGCCCTCTAGCCTCTCTCTGCAGTACAGATCGCAGGTTCCTGCAGCCTCTAAAAGCACTCCTTTATATGGTTTCTTTGTCGCCCCCTGTTTCCCGGCTCTGACTCGCCCTCCTCCGCCCTCCATGTCCGCCTGGCGTCTACGTGTGTACATGTGCATGTACATGTCGCATGTGCACACACACCTGTGTGTGTGAGAGAGTGTGAGAGAGAGAGAGAGAGAGTATTAATCAGTGAGTGAGTGAGTGCGTGAGTGAGTGAGTGAGTGAGTGAGTGAGTGAGTGAGTTGGTGAGTGAGTGAGTCGGTCAGTAAGTGTGTCAGTAAGTATGTCAGTGAGTCAGTGAGTGAGTCAGCGAGTGTGTATGTCTCTCTCTCTCTCTCTCTCTCTCTCTCTCTCTGTGTGTGTGTGTGTGTGGATGTGAGAGAGAGAGAGAGAATCTAGAGCATGAATGTCTGCGAGTGTGTGATAGAACGTCCGTGAAGAAAGAGTTCACCCGCTCAATGCCCCACTCACCCTTTGCTCACTTCACGTCCTTTCGACTTGCCTTCCCGTCGGTTGGTCTACCTGCCTCAGTCAATCTGTATGTCCACTTTCCTTTGAGCCTATTCTGGCATGCATACACGTGCTTGCATCGCCCCTCCGTTCCTATCTATGTGCCTGCCTGCCTGCCTGCCTGGTTGATCGGCATGCACTCTTGACATCGGCCATCTCCTCTCCTGTCACTGCATGCGCATGCATTCATGCATTCAGGCACATCCCACCGTCGTTTGGCCCTGCGCATTCAGAAGAACCTGAAGTACCGCCACTTCCTCGAGCTCTTCCTTGCCTCCTTCAACTTCAACCAGGTGTACATACGTAGGGTCATCGACGAGACCCCATTCGGAGTAGAGACCTACGCTGTTGTGGACGTTGCAAAGTTGATAGAAGACAGGAGGAGAGTGGCATCCCACGTTGCACGTATCAGTCGAGACAAGGCCTTCTTCAGCCCTCAAATACTCAGACACTTAGAGTCATACGAGCCTGCTGCCAGGTCTCTGATTTCAACGAGAAGAAACAGAAGAAAACGAAGGCCCAACACACCGACCGTGATCAGTCAACCTAGTCCCGTGAGTGTGAATGATTTACGATGCAGAGGCAGGCGAGAGAGGGAGAGGAGAAAGTCTGCTGCAACCTCAAGATCGTCTAGACAGTCAAAGCGCTCCTGCCTCTCTGTTCCAGAGACAGATTTGGAGGATGACGTTCTGCCTGGAAGTTTATGCGGTCCCGGCAGTCAGATCATTCACCCGTCTCCCCTGCCGTCGATACAGAACAGCAACAGTCCCATTGCAAGTCCATTCATTCAAAACAACCCCACACCCATGCTTCCATACGCCGTGAGACGCGCAAGCTTTGCCTCAACTGTGCTCTCCCCACTTTCCACGATGAGCGCATACAGAAGAACGACTGCAAGCCCGAGGCTCCAAGGAGACTTCCAACGCATGTCGGTTTTCTTTGAAGGCTCAGACCCCTCCACCCCCCAATTTGGTAGGGCTTCTGTAGGGCGTATGTGCATGTCCATTCTGCTGAACTCTGCATTGAATTCAGCAGGTACAGTGAGTCCAGGTGTCTATCTAGGCCCAGCAGGTAACATGCGAAACGGGAAGGGGAGCGCCCATACTTCCCGAAGAGGGTCGGTCTCCGTGTGTGGGAGCGATGGTACTCTCTCGGCCTTTCCCTTAAGCGAGAGAGTGCTCTTGCAGAAGAGTTTGCAGAACATTTCAGGAGGAGAAGACTCAGCAGGAGGATGGAGAAGGAGCTCCTCATCCCAGAGAGCGAAGAGGACGGGCTCGGTTGGGAGTGACGGAAATCTGTCGGCATTTCCGATCAGTGAACGAGTGATGCTCCAGAAAAGTCTGCAGAATATTGCGGGGGGAAGAGGGGGAGGTGGGATGATCGCTCAGGGAGGAGGGATGGGATTTAGAGATTTTGAGGAAGAAGACTCAAGGGCAAGAATGGGCTGCAGGTCTGCTGCAGACTGCATTTTCTTCATTGCCAAGCCCATCACGAAGCCAGATTCGCGCTCTAGGAAAAGGAGCCTGCAGTCTAGACGGACTCTCAGGCAGACCGCATCTGCTCCTTCGCGTCTCTTCACAGCAACAAAAACGAATCGTATTGCAGTAACGAGTTCTTGTGGTATCTCGACAGCTGCCGTAGCCCCCTGTGCGATTCCCCCTGCATTTTCACAGGCAAGCTGGGAGGACCGCTGTCGTGAAGTGAGAAGTCGGAGAGATGAGAAAGTGCTGGATGTTCGGATGGCTCCACTGCTTCGCATGAAAGGTGCAGAGAAAAGAGAACGAGAAAGGCGTCGAAGCGCAGAGTGGTTGAAAAGTCTATGCGCAGTTGCGGTCTGCCATCTCATGTGGGGTGTGCCCCAAGCCCTAAGTCAGCTGCGCACTCTTGCAGCATACAGACGAAAACAGACAGCCACGATTCAGAGGAGGACACAGCAGGCCACGCGAAGACTCCGACGGTTCTCTACTGTACAGAAACCCATCCCCAATCTCACTTCCTCCTTACCGACCGACTTTGAACCTCTGGTCAGAGAGATGTCGCCAAAGACATCCAATCCCCGGGCGGTTGTGGTCAACCTAGCCAGTCGGACTCGCTGGTTCAGGTAAGCACTAAGCTAGGAGAACGTGCAGTGTTGGGATTGTCGGGGTGGATGAATTCGGTTATTGACTAGATGGGGCTCTTTTGCTGTCTGAGTTTCTGATTCTTCACCCGGTCCTTCAACGAATTGACTCATTGACTGACACAGCTTCCGTCCCTTTCCCCGGACTTTTCATCACTTCACAGGTGCTTTGTTTTGACTTCCTGTCTTTCGATGCATTGACGTCCGACAGGTGGGCGGTGGCCTCTTACGATCGGCGCCAGCGACTTGGTGTTGCCGTGTGGTGCGCTCTTTTGATCTCGAAGCTGAAGAGAAAGCTTCGGGGGAGGATTGGCGTGCAGGCCTTCATGTGGGCAATTCAAAAACCTGTGCGGCAGATGGTTGGGGTAAGTCTGTGAAATGAATGTCTTTCTTTATCTTTTGAAATTTGAAGTGCTGGAAGGGGAAACTTGAACTCTCTCATGGAGGAACGAGGAAAGAGTTGGCAGAGGTGTGCGTGCGTGTGTGTGTGTGTGTGTGTGTGTGTGTGTGTGCGGCGAGCGGGGAAGAGGACACCGAAGTACTGAATCCTTCCCATTCAACCCCTCTCCTTCCAGTCCAATCTATTATCTGTCTCTGTGCTCTGTCTCTCTGTCCCTCTCTGCGCGCTGTGCAGTTTATCAGAAAATGGCGACTATTTCGTGCTCGTCTGATGAGGCTGTTGGCGGGATGGGCGGCCTTCACGATCCGCATGCGGACAGTGAACCAGATACTCCAGCTGCAATGGTGGGGCTCTGTACATTGGCCCTGTATGGGGTTCTCTTGGCTTTCTTTTTTGTGAAAGGAAAGATGACGTCTTTGGGAGACCTGAGACACCTTTTTGGAATTGCCGCGCTGCGCAGTCGAGAGGAGTCTTATGTAAGTGGCTTCTGGACCCCACAGAAATGAAACACTGTATTCGGTAAGCACGGTACTGAAAAAATTGTCATAGCAGCTCATCTGCTTGTTCATCATACACGATTACAAAAGGCTTCATTGCTAGGCAATGCATTGATCGAGTACAGACCACTTGCGGCTGGGTCGTCTCTTCCTCTTCTGTGTCTATTTATTTTCATATGCTTTACTTATACATGAATCAAATTTTCCATCCATTCATGCAGGTACGTGATCGAGAGCAGACTTCTTGCTAGCTGGATCGGCCTCCCATCCCAGCAGGTCGAGATCGAGCTTCTGATGCTGCTGCAGTCTCCTGCTGCCATCAACAGAAAATTTGGGAGCAGGACCTTCTACAAGAGCACGCAGCTGAATGAAAGGACAGGAGCCCCCTCCGTGGCCAGAGAGAGAGGCCAAGGTCAAATGAGGAGATCCTCGGTGGCACCCGTGCGCTTCGCACCCAGTGCTGGAGAAAGGGATTCCCTGGCTGGGGACTTTGATAACGGGTTTGGAGACGGATTTTCTCTAGCAGGGGGGCAGCGGAGGGGTTCAGTAGGGTGGCAAGAGACTGAGGAGGGGGGGGGGAGAAAAAGGAGAGCCTCGACTGTGGGGGGTCCAATGGTCACGCATGACCGAAGAAGGTCGTCAGTCTTGACAGACCTCGCCTTACCACAGAGACGTCTCTCAACCGTATTTCCAACAGAGCCCCCTTCCCAAGGAACCCTGCGTTCCTCGAGGCGCATGTCCACTGCCAATGCTGATGGGGCTGCGGCTAGAAGAGATGCTCGGCGACGCAGTTCAGTTGCAAATGAGATTGTCTCTATGATCTCTTTCAGCATTCGCGGGAGCGACCAACTGGTCGCGCAGACGATTGTCGAGACAAGTGACGGACGGAACAGCGGACTCGCTTCTGCTTGCCCAAGTTTTGGGGCTCAGAGGCGTCGAGCCAGCACGATGGGAAGCGGTGTGGCTGTGAGTGTGGAGGGGCGTCGGAGCGCTGAGGCTCGTCCCTGTTCAACGAATTCAAGCTCGACCTCGTCGCTCTCTGTGAGTGACGCCTCCAACTCCAGCAGCAGCAGCAGCAGCAGTCAATCAGACTCCCAGTCTGATTTTGAGAGCACTTCCAGAATAAGCACTCGCCAAGGAGGTGTCACTCCCCTGCACGTACACAGACGCTCCGCTACAGAGAGGCTCTCAGGAATACAAATGAAACGACTGCAAGAAATGAGAAAGTCATTTGCATTAGATGCGGAGGGAGCTGCGCGGACGCGTAGAAGATTTTCGAATTTCACTCTGGGCTTTCGACGCATGTCACAGCAGGCTGACACTGCCCCCATTCCTCTAGTTGCCCAGATGCGCAGATCTTCTGTGCAGCAGACTGCGTGGTCTGTTTCCGCAGCTAACCGAGGCACTCCATTTGCCCAAATCTTCGCTCTCCTGACGGAGATCGATAGGTTCAGGGCCAATGCTTCGGATAGGCTCAAATCTTTGCTGTCAGTCAGCTGTTTGTTCACATTTTGGTTTCTCTCCCGCATTTGTCTCTCTGTTTGCCTCGACATATGTACCGCTAGATGCTTCACAGCAACCGCGCTGCTGACACGTATCATTTGATCGAACCGTCGAGGTACATTACATAATTAAACTCGGCAGAAAAGAACGAAGATTAAATGCGTGTGTTTGTCTGTCTGCGTGTGTGTCTCTTTTTTGTGTGTGTATTGATGTGGACACGAAGAAGGTCCATCGCGCAAAAATTCAAGACTCAAGTCCCTGTCCTCCCACTATCCCTCCTCCCTCCCTCTCCCATGCCCCATGCGTGCAGACCCCTGAAGAGGGCTCTTGTGTTCGATTGGTCAGCCAAACTCTCACAGCGGGAGGTGGCTTTGAGTTTCCACCAGCTGACCTCCCGGTACTGGCTGGAGGAGTGTTCTGCCCTCAAAGACAGAGGGGTCTCTCCCTCCGGTTGGCCCACAGCACCCGAAATCCCCCATGCGACCGGCGTGTTTGAACTCCTCCCACTCCCACACAGCCAGATGCTGTCTGTCGTCATGGCAGCTCTGTCTCGAAAGTGGCCTGGACAGGATTTTCTCAAGAGGTCAGACAGCCAGACAGACAGACAGACAGATAGACAGACAGACAGACAGACAGATGGACAGACAGACAGACAGATAGACAGACAGACAGACAGACAGACAGACAGATGGACAGACAGACAGACAGATAGACAGACAGACAGACAGACAGACAGACAGACTATATCAGACAGACAGACAGACAGACAGACAGACAGACAGACAGTTAGAGAGACAGACAGACAGACAGACAGACAGACAGACAGATAGACAGACAAACAGACAGACAGACAGAGACACAGATGGAAAACGCGCGAGAGATGAAAAGCCCTCTGAATTTGCCTTTTTTTGTGTTCTCAACACTCCCTCAGTCTTTCCCTGTACTCACCGTCCTCCCTCGCCTCCTTTCTCTACACAGAAGAACCCCTCTGTGTGCTTGTTTCCTCCGTTTCTGCTTGCAAGATGTCTTTTGTCCCGTTCAACTTTCTCCTTCCTCCCTTCCTGTCTTCCTCCATGCAGTAGCCTCCAAATTCCTGACGAATTTCCCGTCTCCGTGGCTGTGTTGGCAGATCAGCTTGTGAAATTTCATCAGTCTGCTAAGCGCGAGTCGGTTGACGGAAGTGTGAGGGGATTGCAGAAAGGCCTGTACGGAAATCTTCTGCTGGGAGGAGGACAGAGGCATTCGGGGTCTAGCGCTGGCCGGCGTGCGTCATCGCTTGTTTCCCCCTTCCAAGGAGAGCAGCTCCTCGCTGAGAATGGGAGGAGAGGGTCCACATTCAACTGTGCGGCCCCCTTCCAAGGACAGCAGCAGCAGCAGGCCCTTCCTGAGAACGGAAAGAGACGATCCACATTCAAGTACCACAGTGAAGGCCCCGACGCTCCGATGCCGTGGGGTCGGGCGAGACAGTCCTCAGTGACAGAGGCCCGGAGTGGCGTGAAAAGTCCGCTTCCTGGTACCGATTTCAGACGCTCCTCTGTTGCTCGTCCTCCTGACAGCGAGACTGGCGGACGAAGAAGGTCGTCAATGACCTCCTACTTCAATGGAGGTGGCCCAACATTTCATGTGGGGGGCTTTCGTCGTTCATCAGCAGTTGGAGTCCCCCCGTCCTCGTTGGGGTTTGATGTGGGAGCTGCCACTTGGAGATGATGAGTGAACGACCCCACGTGTCTCCCTCGGTCCGGGAGCGTACGGGCCCCGATCGATTCCTTTTCATCGTTATTCTTTCTTCACCCATTCATCCGTGCGTGCATGTATCCATCCATCTATCCATCGATCCATCTATTGATACAACATGGGTTGGAAGAATCGCTCACCGTACGTTCTTCAATCGTACCTTCATGCATGGGGCATGTACAGTTTTTCGTCTGTTGCGTGCAGTCTGTTCGCGACTTTTTTCTCCACGGGATCTCTCCCTTTCCCTCTTCTTCTCCCCGCCTCTCTATCTGTCGTCTCTCCCCCTCTCTGCACGTGCACATACAGGGTTTTGCCGTGCACGCTTCCATTTTTTCTCTCTGCCGCGTCACAAGGTCCGCGAGTCTCTGTCCTCCTCTGGCCAGAGATTGACTTCAATTTCTACCTGACATTCATGAAAGCTAGCTGAGACAAATTGAGCAACAAGCAGCCGTTTGAAAACATCACATTGTTTTCACCGAGTGTACTCACTGTATACAAGTTTGTCGTTTATTTTTTCTTTTCACAATACTTTGTCGGTCCAAGAAACTTGAAGTATATGTGCTTGAAAATTTCATGCTGAGATGTGAATCATGTGATCAGGTTCAACTTCAAAGTTCCCCTAGATCAACTCCTAATGAAATTTTCAAAAGACCATCGAATTGATTTATCGTTGGCAATAACAAAACCGACTTCTGGTTGAATCCAAAGTTGCATTAATTATGAAATTATAATGGGTTAATCAGACTTAATCTTGAAGTCTGTCATGCGCTTTGTGAATGAATTCGTAAGCTGCAACATTCTTTTTTAATAATATCACGTAAGCTAAATATGACTCATTATATGAGAAAACTCTCGAAAAAGCTAGACCAAACATAAGCTTATAAATACTAGGAGACATACTAATACTCAAACTAGCTTAATTAAATGAAAAGTCTAATTAAATTTAGCTGAGTGTTCATGCAGTAAAACCTTTTTAAAAGCTTAAATTTTAATTTAAAAAACAAACGGACGTATACATGCACTCTAGAAAATACAACAAAAAGACTTGAAATGTAGCTTGAAATGTATATGAATGACTAAAACCGTCGGAGTCTCGCTCCTGGCAGTATAGTCCTGGCACTGACTGGCAGTCCTATATGTAATAGAAAGACCTCTAGAAAGACCTAGTATAGACTAGAGCTAAGTGACATTGTTTGCATGACCTTTATGCTGCATGCATGCGGTGTTGGCAGCTGCATGATGCTGCATGTAGGCCCCGGAAAGTTTGAGTGCATGCATGGTCCCGGAAAGCGCGAAAGCGAATTGGGCGGTGGGGCACTTCATGCATCTTCATGATCTTCATGCACGTCTACAAAGTGCATGGCAGACAATACAATTCCATCATTGCCGGAGTTTCCTTAGACTCTCTTGTCGCCTCATGTGAATGCTGCCGAGCAAGCAGAGCAACATAGAGGATGAGAGCGAAGCTTTTTGGTTCTATTGCGTGGTGTCTCTTCAGTTTTTTCGCCGC
Source organism: Chromera velia (assembly GCA_018398765.1). Lineage (NCBI taxonomy): Eukaryota > Chromeraceae > Chromera > Chromera velia. The sequence goes on along the minus strand of JAHBMJ010000633.1, from coordinate 19,113 downwards.
TTTGCTGCTGAGTCTGTCACTAAAAGTAAGCGTCCGTCTCTTAGAGACGTGACTTGATCTGCTTTGGGTCGTTTTGACCTTGGAGTGTTCCCATTTTTGCCTATCGAATTGTCATCTCGAGCATTTTTTCTGTCAGTATTTAAGTGGCTTCAGGGTGCGTCCTCTTCTTTCTGGGGAAAGCACAAACAATGAAAAAAAATTCAAAACCTGAAGTGCCCTCAACCACAAACTCAGGTGGAATGGGAGACAGGAAGCAAAATAACAAGAAGAAGGTTGACCGGGAACACCGAAGCGCAGACCCCCCTTCTGGACAAAGTGCCGAGGGGGGAGGCTCAGGATCCGTGGGAGTGAATTTTTCAGATGGGTCGGGGAATGGCACGTCTATCTCTCTTCAGGGAGACAGGCCCCTTCAGTCAGGGGATATGCCGGGGCTCTTTTCCTCTTACTCCACCCAGACTGGTGGCCCTGCTTTTCCGACCTCGGTGTCTGAGGAAGCAGCGGGCACAAGGAGGTCTCGTGTCACAGACATCACACCCCGGCTGTTCTCCCCTCGAGCTTGGTCGTCTCCCCTCATGACTACGGGATCCAGAGCACGCAAGGAAGGGGAGGAGACGGAGACGGGAAAGGGGACCGAGAGAGAAATCGGCCACGGGAAGGGCAGACAGGATAGGGGGCGATTCCTTTCCGATGAAGTGGAGGGCAGACGCAAGCCTGCTACAGTGTCGTGTGGCCGGATCTTCACAAGACAGACGCGCTGCAGAGGGGAGATCTCAGGAACCGAAAGAGCAGAGGAAGGTCTGTCTTTCTTTTTATTTTTCCCTTTTATCTGCGTCTGTCTCTGCCTCTGTCCCTGGCGGTGTGTTTGTCCCAGTCTTTTCCCCTCTTGTCGCTTTCTGTCCGTCGGGCTGTCTCTTCTTGAAAGACACGCGCGATCCCGCGAAGGCGCCTGTCTGAAACTGAAAGCCTCCCTTTGCATTCCGCGGCTCTTTTCTGCAGAAGCTGCTCATAGTTCTCCTCCAACACACCGACGAGACCGGGAGACCGCCAGACTCAGTCGAGAAGAGACTGGGATTTTTGCCAGACTTGGGGAAGGGGGGGGGGAAAAGAGGAAGGATTCGGCAATGCAGTCTCTTCTCGCGGCTGCTGGATGTTTGTCTGACAATGGGCGGGGAGGTTCCGATCAAGTGGGGGACGGAGGCACCGCTGCGGCCACACAGGCTCATGGTGAAGCACAGAAAGAAGGTCTGTTCGTGACGGTTTCTGCTTGCTTCATGGGATCCTCAGCCGTCCTCGGCTCTGTCTGCCTTTACCTCTCTCTGCTTATGCGTCTGTTTTGTTCTCTGTCTGTACTGCTGTTTTGGGCCTCTCTCTCTCTCTCTCTCTCTGTCTGTCTGTCTGTCTGTCTGTCTGTTGTCTGTCTCTCTGTCTGTCTGTCTGTCTGTCTGTCTGTCTGTCTGTCTGTCTCTCTCTCTCTCTCCCTCTCTCCGTCTCTCTCTCTCTCTCTCTCTCTCTCTCTCTTTGTGTGTGTGTGGGTAGAGGGAGGGGGGGTATTTTGCTACTGCTTTTTTTTTTGCCACTACCGGAAATGCTGTCTCTGTCCCGTCAAAGTCGGCTGACCATTCTGTACCGGCTCCTTGATTTCTCCTGAATGCATGATTGAGAGAGAAGAGATAGAGAAACGCAAAGAATGGGGTCAGCTTCGTATCCCCGTCTCATCTCTGCTTTTCACTGCCTCGTCTGTCCCCATGACCTTCTCTTTCTGTGAGCAGAAGAGGAGGACGACTTCCATCCCTTCGGAGACAGGGAAGAAGAGCACGACCTCTCTGCCCCCCTTCTGTTCCTCCCGGGTGACCTTGATGAGGAAAAGAAAGAGGGAGAAGGAGAAAGAGACTCATGTGATCACGGACTCGAAAAGCGCCTCTGTGGGTGAGAAATGGGGGGAAGGGAAGGTGCCCGCATGGTCGGCAGACGTATTACTGCAAGGACTGTGGGGGCAAGGGTGCGTGTGAGCACATAAACAATAAGTACTATTGCAGGAAGTGTGGGGGAAAGGGAATATGCGAGCATGGTCGGCAGAAGCTCACGTGCAGGATCTGTAAGGAGGGGCGCGTCCCTCACTGCAGGCACCGGAAGGAGCGGTCTCTGTGTCAGAAGTGCACAGCAAAGAGCGTCCAGACAGGAGAGCAGCAACCCCCCCTGAGTCCCCACAAGTCGTCCCTCATGAGGGCCTCTCCCTCGCTGCCCTCTCCACGTTTTGCAACAGAAACAGAGGGAGAAAAGAGAGATGAGGAGCTGCATCTGCCTGACCCTCTTTTCGAGGCAGAGAACAGAAGAAACAGAGACAGAGAGAGAAAGAGAAACAACCCTGCAAGAAGCCTGTCGGAGGGGCCGTCTCATCTCCTCTCAGGTTTGCCTCCTGGTCTCCGTCTCTCTGAGGAAGCAGAGCACTTTGAAGGTCTGTCTGTGTCTCTGTCTTCTTCTCTCGATCTGTTTCTGTCTGTCTGTCTGAATGTAAGCTTGCTCTGTCTGTCTTTGTGAGCCTGGCCTCTCTCCATTTGCCTGCATGCATGGCTGTCCCTGGGCCACTCTTTCCTTGTGTTCTGTGTGTCTGCGAAGTGAAAGAAGCACCCATGTGTCTCCCTCGATCCGGCTCTTGGGATGTCTCTTTTCGTCGGCAGCTGTTGTTGGCTTTGTCTGCAACATGTTCTCGGCCTCTGTTTGTCCGCCCGCCTCTCTGTCTTCTTCCCGGGAACAGTGACGGGCAAGCCGATGCTCTTTTCTGGGAAGCGTCTTCCCATGATCTTGAACAAAAAGTTCTTGCGTGTTTCTGCAGTCACTGGCGTCGAAGTTTGTGGTCCCCCAGAAGGAGAGGAGAGGAAGGACGGTGAAGGCCCTGCAGGGGACGGAGAACAACAGGGAGGGAAGACACAGTGGGGGTGAGACAGGGAAAGGGAAAGGAAGCGGGAAGCGAATGTGCCGGCATGGGCGGAAGAAGTACGATTGTAAGGAGTGTGGGGGAAAGGGTATCTGCGAGCATGGTCACAGAAAGCGAGACTGCAAGGAGTGTCGGGGGACGGGTGTGTGCAAGCGTGAGCGGCAGAAGAGGGGGTGCAAGGAGCCAGGAGGGGCGAGTGGAGGACTCTGCAAGTACGGGAAAGTTCGTGGGTCGTGCCAAGAGTGCAGAGAGGAGAAGGACGAGAGAGAGAGAGAGCAGACCCCCTTCCCCCCTCCCAACACCCCTCCTCTTCCTCTAGCGTCCCCTCGTCCTCTCTCCCCTTCCAGCCTTCTCGTCGAGGACCTCCACTTCCGTATACAACCCCCATTCTCACTCTCAAGCTTCCTCAACTGAGGGGGCAGGAAGGGGGCTGCAGAGATTCGGGGGCATCAGCCACTGATTCCCGCCCCCCTGCCGAGAGGGACGCGCCTCCTGAGACCAGAGCGGCACGACACACGCACAGAACCTGTTGAGGTCCCCCGCCTGCTGCTGACAGGAAGAACCCGACAACAGTCCCCCTCGTCCTCGTTCTCCCACCCTGCTGCAGGTCCTGTCGCCCCTGTTGATGATGGGGGGGAGAAAAGCAGACAGGTAGCACAGGGGATGGATGGGTGGAGGGTCTATCAATGTTCGTGTTTGCTGAAATTGTGATATTGGGCTGCATGGCATTGGATGAGTGTCCGGGTTGTAGTGCATGGGAGCTCTTGATGGCCTTGTTGGAGGACGAAAAGGACGCATGCATGGACAAATTCTCTGGAAACCACCGTGGGATGGACACTGTCAGGAAACTACTCTGTGTGTCAATGCGCGTAGACTCTGTTGTGAACGCGAGGCATGATTCAGCGGGTTGTGTGTGATGCGTGCTTTCATGTGTCTGCGAAAGGGTATCCGTCAAGTTGAACATACAATTGAGCGACAGCGTGTTCTACGCGCAAAGTACAAGGGTTCCACTTCATGTTTCCCTTCCCCCCCCCCACTCCCCTTTTTTTGCAGGTCGGCATGCCCCCTTCTCTGCGCGCGCCTGCTGGCTCTTTGATCTCAAAGATGGTTAGAGAAGGGATGGAATGTCCTCCTTCTGCTTACCGTCTTCCAGATCCCCTTCCTGCTGCAGAGGGGGGGGGACAGTGCCCCTCTGCCCTGCCGTCTCGCCCCCGGTGCACAGTCGCCCCGTTTCCTCCCCCGACAACCCGTGCGAGTGCGAGAGCAAAGCAGCAGAAGCAAGAAATCGGAGACGCGCCGTCTCCCAGTGTGTCCCTCTCGGCTCCCACTGCCCCCCTCCTGTCTCCGAGTACCGCTTCTGTGGCTCCTCGTGCCCCGGTCCCCATGACTGCGGAGGAAAAGAAGAGAAAACACAAAAGCGAACAGAGGAGGGAACAGCGGAAGCGGAAGCAGGAGCTGGACGCTCCGTTGAAGGTCAGTCGACCGACCGAACACTTATTCGTCCCCTTGGCCCGATCCACCGTCCACTCGATTCTCTTCCCTTCCCTTCCCTTCCTTCCCTTCCCTCTCCACCGCTGCAGGCGAGGGCAAAACAACTGGGAATTCCTGTCAGTCCTCGAATCGGGCGTCCTACCAAGCACGCCGTTGGAACCAAGGAACGCGAGGGCACCAAATCACATAAGGACTTTGTGAAACAAACGGACCTTTGAATTGCAGTGGAAGAAGGCGCTACAGGACAAAGAGGCCGCACTCCAAGGTCAGCTAAGCTGCGTGCACAGACGAGCTGGCATCGGGTGTCCCGTTTTCTGCCAGAGTGGGAGGGAGACTGTGAGCTTCTTTCGGCGACGCAAGAAGGCGGGTGGGTGGGGGGGTATATTGAATGTCTGCATTGTATATATACAGTCTTTACCGTTCCTCTTTCTCGGTGCGTATAGCCGGTATGTTGAGACCCTCACTTTTGTGCGGGTCTGACACGCAGCAAAAAACGTGAGGTCTGACGACCAGGGGTGGCCATAAATACGCCATTCCTGAGCTAGCACTGCATGGGGTCGCCAAAAATTAACGCCCCCTCGTTTGCTTCACCCACATGTCTGCAGCGGGGCTGAAGGTTTTGTTTGACAGGAACAAGTTCGAGCAGACGGGTCTCTCTGATCCCCAAGCCGGTAGGTTGGGGGGGAGGGGAGGGAGCGTCATGCCACCCCCTCACACGGAAGCATTCTTCGACTCTGAGACGATGCTAAACGAACAAGGGGGGGGAGAAGTCGAGTCAGAGTCTGGTCTCGCTGTTCCTGCCTCTCAGGGAGGGCGGGGAGGAGGTCAGCCATCCGTCTCGCCGTCTCCCCTGCCGTCTCCCTCACAAGTGCCGTCTCCTCTCGTCTCGTCTCGCTCGAGTGCAAAGAAGAAGCAGAAGGAAGGAAATGAGAGGGAAGCACAAGCAAGGAAAGGAGGAACCATTGAGGAGGAAATCGATCGCGGGGAGGATGGAGAGGGGGCCTCTGCCTCTTCTTCTTCTGCCCCCCCGTCTTTCCTCTCGCCCAATCGTGTCGAGGAAGAGAGAGAGGAAAGGAATGAATACTGCGAGCACGGACTAGAGAAGCGCCTCTGTGCGCATTGTGGAGAAAAATCTGTGCGGAAAGAAGGGAAGAATGTTCTTTGCCCGCATGGCCGAAATGAGAATTTCTGCAAGCGTTGTGGGGGCGAAGGTTCCTGCAACCACAAGCACAACAAATCAAATTGCAAGGAATGTGGTCGGGATGGTTTCTGCATGCACGGTCGGCGGAAGTGCAAATGCAAGGAGTGCGGTCGTTGCAGGCACGGTCGAAAGAAAGACTTCTGCGCGCTCTGCGGGGGGGCTAAGATGAGTGTCCTCGAATGCAAACATGGGCTGCTGCCCCCTCTCTGTCGGGAATGCAGCGCAGCAAAACGACAGACACAGGACCACCGAGCCCTGCCGAGATATCCGCATCCCCTCGGTCTGTCCGACCCTTGGCTTCCCCATCATGAAGAACAGGACAACCGCAAAGAGAATCTAAAGAAAAGGAGTGTTCTTCAGGAAGTGAGAGGAAACGAAAAAAAAGCGAGAGGTGATGAGGAGACAGGCGAGAACCAAATGGACCCACAGAATCCCACAGCAGCAACAGCCACACGAAAAGCAGAAAGTCCAATCTGATGGTCCTGGAGTCCCAGGAAATTGACAAAGAGAAGGGGCACACGTCCGCAGTTCATCAGAAGAGGAAAAGGGGGAGGGAAGGCGCCTCCCCCCCTTTCACTGCACCCGACCTTTCTCCGTCTCCTCATCAGGTTCCCGCCCCTCCTGCAGGGCCTACGGAACCCATCCCAGTCTCCCAAGCAGAGGAGCAAACCGGTCTTCGTGTTTCTGTCCCCGCTGTTCTGATGCCAGGTGAGATGGTCATCTGGCAGGGCTCTGAGGAGACGGGGAGACGGTTCCTCGGTCGGGTGATCAGAGCACACAGCCGCAGAAACCAGATGAAAGTGCATGTGTGGGGATCCCCCGAAGAGGGTCTCCCGAGGACCCGGGTGTTCTCTCCAATGTGGCAGAGCAGGGACGGCAGTGCCACCCGACCCGTCTACCGACACGGCCAGCCCCCTTCCCACAGACCCCACACCTGTGTTGTTCCCGTGAATAAGGTGGTTGAGAGGGGAATCTCCCTTACGCAGGAGAGCAAACTCCCCCCTTCCTCCGTCTCTGCCCACAGAGCCGCACTTTCCCAAACTGGAGAAGAAGGCCAAGTCCCTCTGCACGAGAGAAGTGTGGAACGGGAGGTGGAGAGGAGGAGGGGTGGGGAGAAGAGGCGAAGAAAGGAGGCCAATGGCGAGAGAGAGACACACACACAGAAACGGAAGAGGGAGGCAGGGACTGCTGAAACCGAGAACCTCCCAGGGAAGCGACAGAGAACTCGACCGACTGCCAAGGCACTCACCCCCAAAGAAGGGGAAGGGCCCGCAGAAAAGAAAAAAGTTCCGACGGAGGTGAAGCTTCTTGTGCCATTCGGATGGTGGAAGTTGACGTGAATCTGTGTCTGCCTTCCCCCTTGTCCTTTGCTCTTCGTCTTTCCCTTCACGTCTAAGCCGCTAGCTCCGTGTCTTGTGTTCTATTCTCCCTCCCACTTCCGACAAAAGAAACAGAAAAGGTGAGGGAACATGCAGAGAGGACGTTTGGAAAGTGTTCGAAAAGGACAAAAGCAATAAACAAAAATATTTATTCTCCTTGGGAGTCATTTGTGAGTCATGCATGTAGGTGGTGCAAGAGACGTTTGGGAAAGGGGGGAATTTCATTACACGCAAGTGGCCGTGATCGGGATGGACTGTCAGAAGAACGACCCAATCATCCATTCATTCATCCATTCATCATCCACCGGACGCATGGTTGGACGGTTGATTCGATTCGATTCGTGTGTCCATCGATTCTGCAATGGTATGATTGTCATTCGTTCACTGGGGCACAGATCCATCCATCCATCCATCCACAAAAGTGTTCAGACAATGGTAGAAAGCACGTAAGATTTTGCACATCTAAGGACAGTGGCCGCAGGCTCTCTAAAAGGAAATTTGACAGTACGTGCATGTCTGAAGGAAGAGGGCAATACCGAATGCGGAATTAAGGAAGGAATCTTTGACAGACAGGGTCCCCCTAGAGGGTCCCCGTCTGTCTATCCGTCGATCTAGCTGTCCATTTTCCTTGCTGTCTCCCATGCATGCAATCCACGCAGGTACAGGCAAAGAAAAGATATGCAGAAAGAAAGAAAGAAAGAAAGTGCGGGAGGGAATGGACGTCCGTTCGTTCTGCAGATGGAAGCGAAAGGCGAGATGGATGGATGAGGGGAAGGATTAGAGGACGAAGGAATGATTGAGGCGTGCCCAGCTGCATGGATTCAGGTTTTCAAAGACATCGAAACCACATGGCTGACAAAGCAAAGGAGAGAAACAGAGAGGAAGAGGGAGAGAGACAAACAGAGCAAGAATTGAAGGAAGAGAGGAATGAAGGAAGGAAGGAACTTGAAGGAAGGAAGGAAGGAAGGAAAAATAATTTTGAAGAACGAAAAGGAAGGCCTTGAGGGGATCGAAGGGGGGGAATGAAAAATAAATTATTGCCATCGTTGGACATCGATCGCTCAGTCTTCCTTGCTTTGCTTCTTCCTTTTCCCGTTTCCTTCTCCCCTTTCTATCTCTTGGTAGCTTTTTTGAAAGGAGGGGTTGCATGGTCAGAGACGGGAAAACAACTTTGAAAAGAGTAGAAGAATTTGAAAGGAGGGGTTGCATGGTCAGAGACGGGAAAATAAAAGACTAGAAGAAGGAGAACAACACGAAGGTACCTACTGAATTTTTGTTGACTGTCACTCTGTCCGCAAGAAAGGAAGAAGGAAGGAAGGTCGCGATGAGTCTTCAACAGAAGGAAGGAAAAAGTGGACAGCTGAGAGAAACAAAAAGCGAAGAGACGGAAGTACGGAAGAAACTTCAGAGAGTAGCCGATGGGGAGGAAAGAGAGACAAAAGTGGTCCCGAAACCCTTTCAAAATGATCATCGCGATCTCAAACTTCCTCCATGCACTCGAGTGTCCACACACAAATTTCCCTTCATGCACCGTCTATCTCTTTGTCTGCCTTCATGCATGAAATAACATGCTTGCCTGCCTGCCTACCTGTTGATTTTTCTGTAAGCCTCATATTGAGCGTTCCGCCACTTGGCAACGTCACGAGGCCAACCGGTTCCCTGATCTGTCTGCCGACATGATGCGTTGTGATGGCAGAAATAAAATGGTGGAAAGAAGGAAGGAAGTTCATCGGGAGAGAAGGAGACAAAAGAGGGGGGGGATACCGAACTCCCAAGTTCTTCCTTTGGGCTTGCCACTTGAATCAAATCTCCTTTCGCGCAGCCTCTTAAGCACGGGGCGGCAACTAGCTGGGGAACGGAAGACTCTTTTTACTCTTTTTCTGCTCTGCATGCCTGTATTTCATTATATTTTCCTGTTTCTGTCTCTGTCTCTCTGATTTGGTTGCCTCTGTCTCGATCTGCTTGTGTGTGTGTGTGTGCGCGCGCGCGCGTGTGCGTGTGTCCTTTTATTTGATCTGTCTGGTGTCTGTCAAAGACTCTGTGTGTCTGTATGTTGGTTTGTCTCTTCTCCAAAAAGAAAGGAGAAGAGAACGGGGAGAGCTCATGATCCGTGTCTGTCTCTCTATGTTGTCCTTCCTGTCGCAATCGTTGTACCTGCCTTTTCTTTCTGTCAGTCAGTATGTCTATCTATGTGTCTGTTTCTCAAAACACGGAACAGAAAAAAAAAAGAGAGACCGCTAATGTTGATACAGTCTGTCTGCCTCTGTATCTCTCTGTGTAAGAGAGTGCGTCTGTCTGCCTGGACGTTGTGTGTGTTTTTTTAGACTGAAAGGAATAGCAGAGAGAAAAGAACGAGGGTGTACGTGCTATGCTCCTCAACACAAACGGATGGGGTCATTCGATCAATCCTGCGTGCCTTCCATCAAGACGATTTTTTCCTTTTTTTGTGCCCCGATCATAGACAAGCTTTTGCGTGCAGTTTCGGGGTCTCTCTTGCATCCGGCCAGAGGGGGTTCTGCCTTGAGCTGGGGGGACCTGGTCTTCTTGCGGCTCTCTTTCCATGGCCCGGGCTTGTTTATGAATTTCCTGTACTAGCTCGCGTGCGGGCCACGGTGCGGCCGCAGGTCTTCTCGTGTTTTGCCTATCCTGCATATGTATTCAATTGTATTGTATTATTACTCGTCTGCCTAGTCGTCTGCCGTTATCGTCATTTCGAGTAATTTCGGGCCCAGTCCGTGACTGACGTACGTTTGTGTTCGTATGAGCTCACCTGAGTGTTTCTTTGTATGTGCATGAGTTTGCTAACATTTTTTTCTGTTTGCTCCCCTAGTTCTTTTGGTATGAATCAGAATTGTTAAGTCCCGACAAACCTAAGTACCGAAATCCGATACCGACCCCCCGATCCGAAATTTTTCGGTACTTTCGGTACCTTTTCGGTACTTTCGGTATCGGCTTTTTTATATATTCTAAACAGGTTTTTAGAACTCTTTACAGACTGTTTATACGCCGTTAGGACACTGGAATGCTCAAAGATGACTAGCATGAACTTTTGATGTCTAATTTGAAGCGCGAGGGGAGGGCGTACGCCTGCATGGGCCGCGGCGTGCGGGCCCTGGGCCGCGCATTGTGTGTGTCTCGCGTATTCTCACATGGATGCAGAACTGCCATCTGAAGCATCACCGTCTCCTTACATGAATTTTGGGGCTGCACACGTGTACCGCCACAAAAAAAACAAGAGTGCTGGTCTAAGTCTCTTTTCATGTTGTTCCTATCCTTCAATTGATCTCTCTCCTCCAACAGTGATCAACACTGGTCAGGGAGATTTGTGTGCAAGTCCCGACTTTCGCTTAAATTCCGTTTGGAAAAATCTGATCACAGGAACGTCATCGTCCAACCTGATAGGTTTCACGGCCATCGCTGTGATCACCTCAATCCATAGACCATTCTAGAAGACAGAAGTTGCGGAACAATCAAAAAAGCTAGAAAAGACTTTCTTAATTTTAATTTATCATTGTATTTTGTTTATTTTATTTTATGAAGTATGTTTAAATGATATTGCAACATCAGACTACATGTGATTTTTAAGTTTGAGAGTCATTTAGATCGGTACCGAAAGATCCGATCCGAAATCCGATACCGACCCCCGCTCTGGTACTGAGGTACCGAAAGTACCGAGACTTAACAACACTGGTATGAATTTGGGACTAAATTTGGGAAGATGTGTCTAAAGATGTGTGAGCTCTTTAAACTTTCCCAATTCTATATTGAGATATCACCTGATAAAACTTAATTAAAAAATATAACTTATCTCTATGTATAGGATTTATCTTTGCTTAAAAAGGGGGTTAGAAAAAGGTTTTTATATTTAAAAAATGTTATGGTTACAATGTATTGCAATGTTAACTCAAGTTGCTAGTCAAGTTGGCTAAAACAGTAATATGAGTACTAATAGTTTAATTTTTATGGAAGTCTAGACATAAGTAACCAATCGCGTAAGTAATAGTTTAGGTAATAGTGCTGTAGTAAATCTAGACATATAAGTTTACAGTGTGAAACGCTAAAGAGCTGCTACAAACGTATATACATGCATAAAATCTAACACAAATTATTTGTTACCCGTAAATTGGCTGCTGGATATCAGACGGACAAATTATGAAAGAGAAATTAAGCCATATTCAAGTTGATCGAATGATTAGTCGAATGAAAAAGGCGTAATGGGACGGTGGCCCGTTGGCGGATGTCAGATACTAGTCTGCCAGTGATTCTGTCAGAAGTTGCGCCGGAAAGGGCCGGAACTTAGCCCGGAAGATAAAACCTAGGATACAACCTACGATAAAACACACAAGATTGAGAAACATGTTGAGTCACTAGTTGAGTCACCGTTGACATACATACATCGACCTCTTACTCTATCAACTATATCTGTCCGTTCGTTTACAGGCCATCGGGACGGCGAACTATACATGGCTGAGCTTGCTGTGGGGCTCAACAACGACGAGAAACATGTTCTTTGTTTCACATTTCTTCCCTCCAGGCAGAGTTTTGTACCCACCACGAGGCGTGACCAGATTGTCACGACACCGGAGAGCAAAGACAGAGTGTGCATGTCTGCATGCATCCGCCCATCCATCTACCCACCCAGCCGATATACGTACACAAATAGAAACACGCGCACACACATGTGCAAGATACGGAGTATCAATTGAAGGGACTCAAAACAAGCGCAAGCTGTCGCCTATTCGGCAAAAGCTTCCGCTCTGAATCCAGCTTGAAACAAGAAGAAGGAACCATACAATACAGAGATGACAGATCAGAAAGGGGCTCACAATAGCCTCCCTCGTATTTGATGCAGAGGGCATGCATGCATGTCTCTTTCTTTTTTGATCAAGTAAAAGGAAGTGAACGTCGAGCAAACACAAGCAGGGTCTCATGCAGAAAGGATCGAAGGATAACAACTCAACAGATAGACAGATAGACAGGCAGACAGATCATACCGCAGAGAGACGACCATCCGCTCCCCCACTTTCTCCCTCCGGCCACATCTCTCCACTTTATTCGGCAGACCAAGTGCATGTATCTGCCTCATGCTTTTCTGCCAAGAGGGCAATGCAGCCACGATCGAGGCCCCCTGCACTTAGTTTTTCAGGCTGCTTCATATGTCTCTTCCTCTGCCTCGATCGTCTAGGGCAAAGAGGTCGAAGATCAGTGCCTCTCTCTTCTCATGCAATCTCAGTTTTCCCTGTCCTTCCTTTTTCTTGCACCCCTTCTTTCAACATTCCTTTCATTCTTGCCCCCTTACGGTTTTCACTGCTGCTCCTATTGTGTCTTTGCGAACTTAATGTGGTAATTGAAGTCTCCGGGGTTGTTGATGTTCAAAATCACTGCAGTGACCTTCCCATGACGCCCTGCGGGGCCCTCTGTGTCCCTCTCGAAGGAGAGGGAGGCGGGCACGTCATCGAGAACGAAGAAGGCAGGGCAGTCGAAGAGATCGTTAGCCTGCAGTCAGTCACACACGCATGCAGAAACATGATGTGATATAAATTGTGTTGGGTAAGAGAAAGAAAGAAAGACAGAAAGCAAGAATTATAGGGTCCAACAAGTGAAACTGGAAAGCGCAGCCACTTACACACACACACACACACACACACACACACACACAGACAGAGAGAGAGAGAGAGAGAGAGAGAGAGAGAGAGAAATACGTAGCAAAGACGTGTCCACAGAAACAAGTCCCTGAATCCTCGCGCAAAGGTGGACAGACGAACATGCAGACAACTGGAAGAATGAACAGCACGTGGGCGGAGCAGCCGAAAAACCAGGGAAGACGACAACACTGAACAAGCAAACAAGGAGGGCAGCAAGGCACGCAGCAGAGGAAACGGAGGACCTGTGTGCCGCCAACAGGTAAAAAGGCAAAGAGACAATGGTCTGTACGTGTCTCTTTCCCTCCCCCCCTCACTTCTTGACCGACTGACTGACGTTCTGGGTGCACTGGATGGGTCCTGAGAGTCCGAGCTCGAACTTCAAGGTCCTCTTTCCCTCCCCGTTAGTGCCCTCAGAGGAGGACACGCGCAGAGGTCCGTACGCAGGCTCTTCGTAAATGCCACTGTAGGGATCTGCCTCTTCTGTCTCTTCCGAAAGTCCCCCTCTCAGAGACTTTGGTCCCCTTCCCGCACCCTCAAGAGTTCTCTCTGCAGAGGATCTGTCACTCACAGGTATCTGCTGCGTGCTTTTGCTTTTGACGAAGGGTTTAGGAAATTCACAAATGTGGTCAGAGTCTAGCCACTCTCCGAGACCTAGTGCAATATCGACAGCCCGCAACGCTCCCAGAAGGGCGTGCTGGGGCATCAGAAAGTTGGTAGTGGAACCCGACAGAGCCACGCCGAGCTTCTTTTCGGGAATGAGGAGCACCATAGTGGAGACTCCTAGGGTGCCTCCTGAATGGAAGACCACACGGAGATCTCTGTACAGTCCCACAATCCAGCCAAGACCGTAATTGGGCACGTCAAGACGCACAGGGAAGGTGGGAGGTGCAAGACCAGTTGCAATTTGAGCGACAGCTCTGAGGGGTGAGTGGATTTCTGCAAACGTCTGGGGGGAGATGAGACCCTTGCCTGAAGAGTCGAGGTTGAACCTCATCCACTTGGCAATGTCACGGGCATTCGTATTGATTGACCCGGCTGGACCAACAAAGTCGCATGCCAAGTTTGCCTCCCAAGAGAGAGGCACAAACTTCCCCTCTCCATTCTCTTTCTCCGACTCCACCCACACTGCGGGAACTGCCACCTCTGCCCCCTTCTCCTTTGCCTCTTTGAAGCTTGCGGTAGTGGAGTTCATACCCAGAGGAGTGAAGATACGAGACGTGACTTCTTCCTCCCACGAATGCCCTGCCAATTTCTCCACAATCAGACCGACAGTGGTCCACATGAAATTGTTATACAGAAACTTGGTACGCACAGGAGTGGCGGACTCAAAATGCCGAAACTTCAACATCATCTCATGACGAGTCATGTTATCACTCCTCCCCAACACCCACGCATAGTCGTGTCTGGGCATTCCTGTGTGGTGCGTCATCAGATCACGCGGAGTGACAGAAAGGGACGCGGCGTCGCCTTTCAGACGGAACCCGTCCAGCAGATCGGAGACGGGAGTGTCAAAGTCGACCTCCCCCGCATCCTTCCGCATACCCAGCAGGGTCGCAGTGAAGGCCTTGCTGGTGGATCCGATGCCAAACAGGGTGTTCTCAGTGACAGGCAGGTTTTTGGCAACGTCGCGAAGGCCGAAGCCCTCAGCGATCAGCGTCTTGTCATCCTTCACGACGGTGAGAAAGAGACCAGGCGCTTTCCCGCACCTCAGTGCGTCTTCTCCGACAGCCCTAAGCTTTTCTTTTGGGCTGTCGCCAGTCAACGTAGAGGACTGCTCATGTGCACCGAGCAGATGACCCTCATGAGCGTCAAACAAAAAACCCGGCCTCTCTCTTGCACCTTCGTTGAGAGATGTCAGGACATCTTGAAGCTCTCTGATTTCATCCAGAGGAGGACGGAAGGACGGAGGGGTGGAGGAAGAAAGAGAAGTCCTGCCTGACACAACAGAAATCAAAAAAGAAACAGCGCCAAGCGTCCGCATGGTTGCTGCAACTCTCACAGCCCCGTGCTTCGTATTGCCGTCTCTTTTTCTCGAAATAAAAACGCCATCTCCTTTCTGCCCCCGTCAACAAAGGCAGAGACACTTGCAAGGGGACCGCTCACAACAGCACAATCCCTGAATGAATGCCGATAAGGACTACTGCTGTATGAGGGCGTGCTGCCTTACACTTCTTGGAGTCTTCTTTTGGGGGGAACAGACTGCCAAGTTGTTCAACTTGCAGCCTGAATTTGTCGATGTTTTTGAGGAGACGGCAAAAAATGGCATGCATGCATGCTGCATGCTGCATGGCCTGCACCCGAGCCGAGCCGAGCTCAAAGCCTCTATGCCCCTCATCCACAAAAACTCCTTGATCGATCGGGATGAACTGATGAAGAGCAGATGCATAAACTCACATGCAGACACACAGAGCTAGACAGATAGATCTTGCGGTCAGCCAGAATGCGGTACATTCGATCGCAGATAGTCGGACGGGACAAACAAATTGTTCCTGGAATAAGCTTGTAAGTAGCCGTCTCCTGACTTTCCCACCTACAGAATGGAAGCAGGCAGCCAGGAGGAGATCGGACTTGAGGTTCGATGCCAAGGGAAGCGGTGGGTGGTTTCTGCGGAGAAGGCTGCACGTCATTCCTCTTATTTTGAAGCCTTTCTCTCCTTTGACTCTGTCGGGGGAGCAGCGAGGGAGGGAGACGGAGACGGGGAAGCCGAGGGACTGGGGTTCTCATACATCCGTGTGTGTGTGCATTCCATGGATGGCTTTCCGTTCAGTCCCGATTTGTTGGGGGGCTTCATGGAGTTGATCTCCCTAGAGTCAGCGAGCAGCTCCACACTTGACCTGGTCGCGGCAGATCCGGTCGCATTCGCTGGGGCCTCGGAGTACCTGGGCTGCCGGCTTGGGAAGGAGGCGCTTTTGCTGTTTGCAAAACAGAGACTGAGTGCGACACAGAAAATACGATTGTGCAACGTTCTGATTTCAGATTGTTTTCTTGAAGAAGATGAAATGTTGGCTGAGGGAATTTTGT
This sequence comes from Chromera velia, assembly GCA_018398765.1. Lineage (NCBI taxonomy): Eukaryota > Chromeraceae > Chromera > Chromera velia. The sequence goes on along the minus strand of JAHBMJ010000633.1, from coordinate 3,441 downwards.
CGGGAGTCGCTCAGTCTGATTTCGTGTTTGCCGAGAAAACCACAAAGAGGCCTAAGGGGGCGGCGCTCCTACTTCGCTGTCTGCAGAAGGCAGACGCCTCAACAACTGGTAATGTGGTGGCATCAGCGCAGAGGATCTTCTCAGGCGCCCTCCGTTTGTTTGGACAAGGGGCCGGGCCTGAGTGTCTGTCTGATGAGCATATTGGAGAAACTGTCGGGGACGCAGAATTTGCCCTTCGGGCCCTCCGATATTGTCACGACAGTCTTCGAAAGGTTGCAGCAGAGGGATCAAGTTTTCCTTTTGTGTTCTCGTGCTCTTCTTCTTCCTCTGTGTCTGTAGATGTCGAGGATGTTCGCGTCCTTGCCGGTCGGGTTCCGTCGAAAGTGTACGACTCGGAGCTCGACTGGCTTCTCAGTCTGCTTCTGAATTTTGAGACAGAGGGGGGAAGAAGATCTTCATCCTCCTTGAGTGCGTCATCTTCCTCGGAAGTTGAAAAGGGACGGGGAAAGAAGGGGAGAGCGGGGTGGGTGGAGCCGAAAAATCCGAATGAGGCTCGGGGAGCTTCATGCTCCTCGGGCGTGAATTTTGGGGGTTCTGTGGGTGAACGCGTTGTGGGTAGTAAAGGGGAGGGGGAGGGAAAAGAGGAGGTTTGTCCCTCGGCACCCCCACTTACCCTTCTGGAAGGAGTGGAGAGGTGTGGAGGAAGAGAAGAGGGGGGGGGTGAGACTCCATCAGCTTTGCAGCGCAAAGAAGACGAATTGAGCCTTCACAAACGTTTAGAAGAAGAAACACAGCAGCAGCAACAGGAGTTGAAGAGGATGAAGGCGACATCGCGATGCAGACAGCCTTCGTTGGTGTCTGAGGCGAAACGCCTTTTCTGTCTAGCACAGAATTTGTCTGCACTTGAGCCCTCTCCCGTCATTCTCCCGTTCGTGTGGATGCCCGACGTGACAGCGCCTCCAGAACAGGAAGAGGGGTGGGTTGCTTCCGCACAATCGGCTCTGAGGGGGTTGTGGGGGGATTCGTCGCAAACAGGGGAAGGGGAGAGGGGAGGGGGACCCTATTCGTTTTCTGTCGATCCATCCGAAAAGGGGGAGAGACGGCATATGGGGCGACGGTTTGTGTTGAGGGGACTGCATCAGGCAGAGCGGGGGGGGCTTGGTGTTATGGACTTGATAGCTCTGAATTGGGAGGGCTTCCGGGATCTGTTGGAGATCCGACCGTCTCCTGAGTGTCTTGCTCTGACCCGCCTCTCGAATGCCCTGGAAGAAGGGCTCTGCTGTTTGTGGTCCCGGAAAGATTCTTCTTCTCTCAACGTGGGAAAGCGGACTGAGGGAGAGAGCCTCAGGGTGGGAGGGGAAGAAGCACAGCTGCGTGTGTTGTTTGGAAGTTTGATTTCTTTATTTGATGGCCTCACAGGGCTGTCGGAAGATTTGGTTCCCCTCCAGTGGACCCGTGAGTGTGCATGTGAGAGGGGGAGTGGGGGGGCAAGTTTGTGGAGATACGTGAAGGTGTACTTGGAGCAACGGCTGTTGAAGGGAAGCGAGGGATGGGGGAGGTTCCTCGAATGTCTGGAAGGGTGGGATCGGCTTCCATGGGAGAATGCAGACGAACGGTCGGTGAGCTAGTGTGGTTTTGGAGTTTTTAATAGTGCTTCGGTGGCTTTGGCCATTGTTTTGCTGTCTGCCAATGGATGCGCCGCAGATTTGGCAAGGGTTATGTATCATTTGTATTGTGGAGTAGGCGTTGGTTGCATACCGATGGATGGGGGTGAGAGCCCTGCGTTGCCCTTGACCTAGGCTCTCAGTTCTATGCAAAGACTCCTTGAAAAGGCCAGCTAGAAATGCAGTGCTCTCCAGCTCTCCCTTGATTCTGTCTCGGAAGACGGCGAAGCAGGGGCTCTCTCTCTCTCTCTCTCTCTCTTTCTCTCTCTCTCTCTCTCTCTCTCTCTCTCTGTGTGTGTGTGTGTGTGTGTGTGTGCGTGTGCGTAGTCGATCGTTCCCAGCTTGATACTTGCATGCAGATCTTAGTAACATCAGCCCGTACATGCCTCTATGAAGTAGTCCAACGCAATGAGTCCCGCATTGATTGCTTGCGAAGATGCGTTGAGCTGCTGTATGGCTGTTCTCTTGTACGAATTTTCCTTCGCCTTGATTCTTCTGCAGCACCCGCAGCCTCGCGCTCTCTGTTCTTCTACAGGCACAGCTGCTGACCGGCACAGAAGAGGAACGCGAACACATACATGAGTGCATGCGCGCTGTCCCTCTCGGCTGTCAGGCGCGTCTGCAAGTGGTGTGTAACACGGCAAGAGAGCTGGCGTCAACTCCTCTTGCGTCTGGTCTTCCTCGGGGACTCCGAGAAGCAAGACCGGAGAGGGCCCTGGCATTCCTTCACAGTGGGGTGGGTGGGGCCCTGGAACTGCCATGGGGCCCGAACCTAGGTGCAAGACAGAGCGGGCAGATCGTGCGGGACGTGCTCGATTTGCTCTGGGAGGGAATGAGGACCGAAGAACAGACCGTTGCTGCCGCTGGTGGTGGCAGAACGCTGTCAAGGGTGTCAAGGGAGATCTGTCTGCTTGCCCTCGGCCTTCCGTTGGAGTTCACGTTTCAAGAGGACGTCCAGAGGTTCCCCGATTCTGTTCGGCGACCTGCACAGCGCCAGAGAGAGCTTTTGAGGAGGGCCGAAACGGCAGAGCGGCAGTTGGAGGATGTCCGGGCAGAGCTGAGGGAGGCGAGGAAGGAATGCATTCGGCTGAAAGGGGAACTTGCCGCTGCAAGACAGAAAAGAAGATAAGATTTTACATATCCGCTGCATAATCCGCACTCTCTGAAGCATGTACTCGCTACAGTGCAATCGCCGCCAATCGGACCAGCGTGCATGCAGACTGTGATGCAGACAGTGCAGCAGACTAGGCAGCAGACTATGCAATATATCCGAGTCGATATACTATTCACTAGACCGTGCATATTATGGCAAATTATATATTAAATTATGCGGCAATGCAGCTAGCAATGCAGCGGCATTGTGCCAGCATATATTCAATATTATATTGCTGCAGATCGAGTATTTAAATTTGTATCTATTGCCTATAGTCTATTAGCAGACTATTATTAGATCAATTTTGTTGCATACTAATACGGTTTATGTTTAACATTGTTTGTTAAAATTATTTAAATATATCTTTACTCTGTAAAACTTTAATTTTTGAAATAAACATCTATAGGCAATATTTGAGACATATAGCGGGAAGGAAGGCTCCGAAGGCTTATAGCGTTAACTCTGACAACAGGTGGACATAGCAGGAAGGCCTGGCGCAGACTAGAGCGTGAAACTTACTATCAATGAATCAATCAATTAATCACCATATACTTAATCCTCTGCAAGCTGTCTTCTGTCTTCTGCGAGCTGCACTCTCAGAGCGAATTGGAACGAAAGCTTCCC
>JAHBMJ010000632.1:20219-43607 GCA_018398765.1 Chromera velia | reverse complement strand
CTTTCTCTCTTGTAGGTACTGGACTGAAGTACTGACTGACTGAACTTATTGTCTCACTTAGCCGTTATATATTGCAATAGACCGTACGGGACGGAAGGGAGCCAGTAGACCAAACTAGACTGGACGGGATACAAACTTTGATCTCTGTGGGACCTTATCTAAAATTTACCCTTTAAAGGATATGCCCCTCAAGCTGAATTTTCCGGGGCCATGCACGATTCCCGCGATGCGCCCCCATGCATGATCCCCCATGCCCCCCCGCGGCTCGCGCCGCGCGCGACTCGCGGGGCGCGTCGGGCGACGACCGTCGGGCGGCGCGCCGCGCGTGCAGGCGACGGGGCCGCGGTTCGACTCACTGCATGGTTGCCCTACAGATAACTTGCCGTGTTTCAATGGTGTTTCACATTGTTTTACTACATATTCATGTATCAAGGTAATGCATGAGGTCCTATTCCTTTTAGTGACTGACAGTGATTTGTCCATACATACTGGCCAAGTAAGCTTGTTACCGATGGCTGCGACACAAGGAGCTCTGGGATACGCTTCGCCGTCTCCGACAGTGGACGCGGAGATCTCTCTTCACCGCCTCCTCTCTTTTGACAGTACTTCGCGCCTGCTGCTCGATCTCTGTGCGTCTAAGCCTTCTGTCGTTTTGCAGTGCGTCAGTCGAAACTTCAGAGACTGGGTCAGACGGTTGAGACCTGGACTTCAGATCATTTGTAGCCTTCTCTCGGAAGAGATCATCGGAGGACGAGAGAGCAATTTTCTTCCCGACTGGCTGCTTTCTCTCCCTTCCCCCCCTTATCCAAAACTCCTTTTGAAGACGTGCGCAGATGCGGACGGATTTCCTGTGGCTGCAGGACTGTTTGAGAGGAACAGGGACCGCATCGACGGTCTGTTGAGTGCTTTGTATGTGAGGGCAGAGGGAGAATGGGAGACAAGCCCCTCTTTTTGGTTGAACACCAACGAAATTCGCAGCATGGCAGCCCTCGTTTGTCTTTGTGACGCGGCGCTGGAGGGGGCGCCCATTAAGCTTTTCCGTTGGTCTCTGCACCGTCTGATTGTGCCCCTACGACGACACAAGCCATGGAAGAGGATGTTTTGTGACCCCGTTTGGCGTTACTGGTTGAGCAGATGTCTCCAGAAAGGGCTCTGGGAAATTCGGGAAGAGATTATAGAGACTCTCAGGGCCTCGGACCTCTGGAGACACGTGGGGTCTATCGTGGACGAGGACTATGGCGCCGAGTACGTGCCTACCGAAACTTTTCCTTATCTCTCTCAGCTTACAGAGGCCCAGCAAACCGAACTCTTCAATGCCGTTCACGATCGGCATTTTGTAGGTCGCAGTGTCCCTTTGTCTTTGTGGATGTGCGCACTTCGGGGGGACTCTGAGGGGATTGAGGCAACAGCCCTCGAGGATTTGTTGGCAGCTGCAGTGGGGGGTGGATTGGAAAAATCGGGGGGAGAGACTTCCACAGGGTCAGAGATTCGTGAGGACTCTGACTCAGATGCGGCAGAGGATCGACTTGTGCGTTTTGTTGATTATCTGTTGAGTTCCTCGGTCCATGCAGGCCATGTCAGTGCCTTTCGTTCTGTGTATATGTGGGTCGTCACGAGTGAAGTTTCATGGGAAGGTGGGGGTGTTTGTGGGAGAGGTTCTGAAGAGGGAAAAGGGAAAAGGGGCATCTCTCGTGAAGGTTTTATGGAACGTTGGGGATCGTCCAATAGTTCATGGGGGCACGGTCCGGATGGTGATAAATTGTTTCCTCCGAAGTCTCTGTGTGTGGCTTTCGAGGCTGGAATTGCCGCAGGTGACACCAGACTCCTCGAGTGGCTTGCAGAGACGGATGGGAGATTCTGTAACAGAGAAGTGTATGTTCTTGAGGGGGAAACTGCTGAGGTTGATTGGTGCTCTGCATTGAAAAAATTGAATAGCAGCATGAGACTGGAAACCGTCCGTTGGGTCGAAAGGTGGAACCCTATTCTATTCAGGTGAGTCATTTCACTAATGGTATCGGTTTGCACTGCTTTGTTTCTGTGTTGTTGTTTGTCTGGATCCCCTTAATTCTCATGTGAATTCCAACCCGTGCAGAATGTTCTGGTCAAAAGAGTTGTTTGAACGAGTAGCTGCAGAGTGTGCCCTGGTATTGATTTTGTGAGAGGCTTGAAAACCTATGAAGCAGGGAAAGAGCCCTTGCTGACTGCATTCAACCCATCCTCCGGCCGAGAGGGTCCCTCCAAGTTACCGAGATATGTTGTGCTGAAGAAAGAAACGTTTCGCCGGATGTAAGTGCAGATGATTGTATGATCGATCGCGTGAGACCATGACTTGTTGTGCAATCCCCTGTGTCTGCATGTGTCTGCATGGATGCAGAAGACTCCTCGAATGGGTTCGTCTGCCTTTCGAGACGGCGGCAGTGGAGACGGGGGACATCCCCCTGTTGTCTTATCTGGAAGAGCGGAGAAGAGCCCTGCAGGTTGAGATGCAATTGCCACTCAATGAAGACACTGTGCCCGAAAAAACTCTTCATCTGCCAGACGGTCTGTGCAGAGCAGCTGCAGAAGAGAAGCAGTGGGAGGTGCTCAGATGGCTTCGGCTCAGAGACCCCCCATACCCCTGGAGTGACCGTAGAGAGTCTGGGGTCCCTTCTATGAGACTGCGGGAGTGGCAGATCGAGTTCTCTGCATTTCTCTCTGCAAGAAGAGCAGACGATCTAAGTGTCGTCCCCCCCGAGCCGTCGGAAGAGATCCGAGAAGAATTGGCATTTTTCATTCAAGATGCGTTGACCCATCAATGGGGAGATTTGAGTTTCTTCCACCCCGGGCCGGTGTTCTATAGGCATGGAGGTCCGGTATTTTATTGGTTTTTATCATTAGGGGGGGTAGACTTTGAGAGGCGCTTCATGGAGGCGCAGACACAAGACAATAGCGCTGGCCTTCCTGGTGAAGACCTCATCTGGTTATGTCAGTCGTTGTTGACAATGTTTGGGAGATCGTGGAGGGCAGACAACCCAACCTGCCAACGTTATTGCCCTCTCGAGTATTTTCGATCGAGGGGGTCGAAGGGAGTGGACACGATTGTTGAAGACGGGCGATGCGCTCGAAAGGAATTTGAGGTGTTCTGTCTCTGGTTGGAAGAGAAAGGGCAGCCTCTAGATGAGTGGCTGAGATACGCTCTGGAGGTAGGGAGAGGCCTGAGCGGTTGCCAGCAGCACTACGCTTTTGACTCAGAGGACATCCTTACTCGTGATGTTGTTTTGGAGAGGTGGGGACACGGACCTCTCGGCGCTCTCTTCGTTCGAGCATGGTCACCGACACAACAAATTGAAGCCGCATGACACCCTTTTCATGTATAGCTAGATGTATAGACTACTAGATAGACTATAACAGATTGAGTCAGGCTCCCAGAGTCTATGTTGCACTCGTAGTTTGAGCGTGCTGAAATTGCGTTGTAAAGCGGAGAAAGGCGGTTATAGCTAAGGTTATAGTTACACGTACCAATCCGGTAGGGTTACACAATCACTTTTTTCAAAATGTTTTGTTATACATTGTTTTGTTACACATTTTAATAAATTTTTGATGAATGAATTACTACATATTTTAGTGTGCATTAATTCAAACCACCACTTTTGGGAATGCATTATTACACACTTTAGCTATATGTATTAATTCTAGGTTTTATCTTCTTCTTTTTCTTCAGGATCGTTTGAAGGTACTGCTTTTGGAGCAATGGTGTCGTCAGGAACGCGGCAGGGAGAATTTTTGAGCACTGGAGGCAGGGATAAAAAGAGTAGAGGCGGGAGCAGGAGGGGTAGGAGAGACAGTGGAAAAAATTATTGCACGCTAATTGTTACACATTTTTATGTGTAACAAAAGGGGGGTCAAGGGTAATTGTTATACATTTAATTTTGTGAAACACTACAGGATTGGTGAATTTGGTGTAGTTATAGTTTTAATATGCAGAGTACAGTGTGTCTGCCGGGCAACGGCAGGCATCTCTAGCCCTAAGTAACAAAATATGCCAAGCCTTCAATCAAATGAATAAAAAAAGAATAGCTAGAAACAATAAGAAATATTTTTTGGAAAGATGATATCAAAAGATTCAAAACAGTGATTTCTAATTGCTTGTTTTGTATAATTAGCGCTATAGTTTAACTAGACTAGTTGATTGATTGATACTGTTCTTAAACAATTTATTCTACAATGGGCTAAAGAAGGTTTTAGCTTACTATAGTAAACATAATTTGCTGCACAAATGCAAACTATAGCTCATATTGCAAACTCTAGTGCAAATATATGCAAACTAGGCTGTTGTGCAAAACACATACCCCAAACTCATATTGAAATGAATTGGATATGCATAGAAAACTCAATCCAACGATAAGATTTCAGGCTTTCCGAGTCCTTCTTTCTGCTTGTCAGTGAGCCGTTCACTCTAGCGCTCACTGGCAGGCTGCTGAGAGGCACTGGCAGTGAGAGCCGCTGCTTAGAACAAACAGCCGTCCGAGTCTCTCATTTGAACCTCACACAAATGACACGCACATTCATGCAGTCAAGCAACAGGGCGATCGAAGAGTGCGTAAAAATGCAAATATTGACAGCATGAATCGAACAGAGAAAAAAAGGGATAGAGAAGGACGAAACAGAGACAGAATATTAAGACAATAGATGTGCAAGAAGGAAAAAAAGAATGAAGTCCCTGACTGAAGAGTCTCTTCCCTAGCTCTTTCCACGAAAGACAGAACGAAGGAAAGAAGGACAGAGGGGATACAAGCAAAGGAAGAAAGTCGGAGCTTGCTCTCTTCCTAGAGAGAGAGCTTGCACATGGAAATTTCGATAGACGACCAAACTTCTTTTCTGCATTCTCCCGTTTCCCTTCCTTTCTCCTCCAATCTGCACCTCTGGACAGCTCTGCCCTCTTTCCTTCCCTCTTTCTGCTCAAGACCTCCTCCTTTCTGTCACTGTTCTCCTACCACCCCCCGAGCTCCTTTCGGTTCTCACTCAGACACTTTGCTTTCCCTCCGCGGCCGCCCTTTTTGTGTGACGGTCTCGCTGCCTCGATCGGCAGACTCTTTTCGCTCTTCGCTGGATGGTCTTTAGTAGAATGTTTCAATCTGCTATCCACCGTTCCCTTTCCCTCTTCTCTTTGCAGTGTTCAGATGGAATGGAAACAAAGCAGAGGAAAGAAAAGAAGGGAAGCAGAGTGGGACACCTACAAACACAGTAGAAGGACTGACAGAGATAGGGGGGGGGGCGTGAGCGCACAGAAGAGCAAAGAAGGGAGATTCTCTAAAAGGACGAGGGAGACCTCATTAGGAAGGAACAGCTGGAAGGAACACGCACAGTTAGACAGAGAGGTCAGAGGTAGACGCCTCTCTACATGTGTGGGCGCATGCACAATATTCGGGCGACTGTTCATGAGGAAAGCGAATCGATCGCATGACGCACGCATTCACATAGAAGACAAAAAAAAATGAAGAGACCCGACAGACACCGAACACAGCAAAAAGGTGAAAAGGGAAGAAACCGATCCGATCAAAGAGGAAGGGAAGACACCAGCTTGCACTCCTTGCAGCCGTAGCGCCTTTTTTGGTGCACGCAGATGCCCTTTCCTCCGCACTCCTTGCAGTAGTATCGCTTTCTGCCGTGCTCGCAGATACTCGCCCCTCCACACTCCTTGCACTGGGGACGCTGCCGGCCGTGTTCACAGATTTTCCTCCCGCCGCACTCCCTGCACTGAGAGCGAATGCGGCCGTGCTCGCAGATACTCGCCCCTCCACACTCCTTGCACTGGGGACGCTGCCGACCGTGCTCACAGATGCTCTTCCCTCCGCAGTCCTTGCACTGAGAGCGAATGCGACCGTGCTGACAGATGCTCCCACCTCCACACTCCTTGCACCTGCTGCGGACCCGTCCATGCAAACAGAGAGTCTTCCCATGGCGGTTTCTCTTCACCTCTCCTCCCTCTCCCCCCCGACGACCATTCTCAGCAGACACGACCGCTCTCCCTCCAGCCACTGGATCCCCCCTCCCTCTGCAGGGCTCTGAAGAGAGAGGGGCAGAGGATGGAAGAGACGCACTCAGACAACGACGCTTCTCTTCCCCCACACAACCCCCCTCCCTCTTCAACTCACCCAATGCACCCCCACTTCTCTCACCGTCAAGGCCACACACCTCATTGCACTCTCCACCTCTCACCTGAGTGAGAGCAGCCTCTGACCGACGACGCTTCAAGGGAACTGCAAAGCCGTGTGGCCTATCACACAGCCTCTCTTCTGACTGCCGATCACGGGTCCGATCACACGTCTGCAGGTGGGTGGAGGGCGAAGGGTGGGGGCGAAGGATCGGGTTGCCAGACTCACACTCAGTCTCAGCGAACCGGTAATAGGCTCCCACTGACAGACTTCTATTCTCGCCCTCACCCCTTCCTTCCTCGCCATCAGACCGCCTGCACTGGACAGCCGTCTGTTGGCTGCAGAGGGAGACGCTTGACGTGTCCTGACTGGGGGCTGTTTGGGTCATCTCTGAGGAAATCGGACACGCACTCTCTGACTGGGTCGGATGGTCAGATAGACCAGGATGCCCACTCTGTCTCTGCAAATGCTCTGCCTGCCTGTTCATGTGCAGGGGGAGCAAGGCGAGCTGCACGCTCTCAGGGACCCCCCATTCCACCGAGATTCCAACCAACTCCGTCTCCACCCCCTCTCCTTCCATTTCTTCTTTGACACAGATCGTATTCTCACCCCTCTCTCCCACCGAAGAGCACTCAGCAGCAGCTCCCCTCCCAACCAGACGCACCACACGGAAATCTCCACCCTTCAGCCCCTCAAGACACACGACCTCATGGGAATCTGGCAAATCGACAACGTTGCCGTCGTTCGGAATCGCAACAAGTCGAAACTTCAATTCTGAAACGACCACTCCCCCCCCTTCCCCCCCTGTCCCCCCGTCAGTCGCGACATCTCCAGAGACACCCATCTGCGATGCCGACAGATTCACTCTCACCTCACTTGACACCCACCACGGACGCCCACACGGTGCAGGTCTCAGAGACAACGCACCACCCAGCTCCCAACCTCCCAGCTCGGGACATTCTCCCACCACCACAACGCGTTGATTCTCTCGGACCTCCGGGCAGTGCGCAACAAAGGCGATCACCCCCTTCATTGTGCCACTGTGTATGTAGACAGGTAGACGGCTCCAACTTCAATCAATCGACCGACACGAGGGACAGTCACAATGGGTACACAGCCAGCTGCCCTCGTCGTCGACGACGTCCCTCAACGGGATCCTGCAAGCACAATTCAAGTCACAAAGCGGAGACTTGAGAACAAATATATATATATATATATATAAAATATGTATACATATATATAGAGAGAGAGCCACATTGAACGAATAGAAGCACAGATCCACCAGCTTGGTGAAAATTTGACCTTCCCAAACGTCGAACCTTCATCGGTTCCCTATTATCAAGCACATGGGCTCACCTGATCAAGTCGCCTCGATCAACTTGCTCTACCGGAAGGACTGAAGACGCGTTGGCCTGATAGATCGATCGGAGACTGTTGCTAGGATGTCCGTTGGAGGGCTTCTGTACAGTGATAGGGATTCTTAGATGTCCTGCCCTTCTCTTTTCCAATCACAATGAATAAATCTCTCAGGAAGTCAGAGGGTCTGTGGACAGGGTTTTTTGTTGGCGACTCGCCGAGTCCAACTGTCGCTAGCTGTCTCTTCAGCCTCTTTGCTTCCGGTTCGAAGTGATTCCTCAAGGAAGCGCTCACGACTTCTTCAATTAAGGATTCATTGGAGGTAGGCTTTCCGAAGTGGAATCGACGACTCTGAAAACGCCACAATGAACCATGCATCTCATTGCACCACTGCCATATCACTGCCAGTCTTCCTGTCAGAGATTGTCATGCAGAGAAACTGTGCCAGGAAAGATAATATGGAAAGATGTGCACCGAAAACGATCGAAAGAAAGCGCTTGGAGACGCGGGGCGGCCCATGGCGGCCCCGCACGCGCGCTTGAGATGCCCTTGCATCATGCATGTTCACTGATTGGACCTGCATCAGTGTCAGAATAGTGTCAGAGACTGCCGAAGTCACTAGCTGCATGTTCTGAACTTCTTGTCAGATTCAAGACTGTTGTCAATGAGACTGACTGTCACTGACAAGACCTTCCTTTTTCAGAACCCAACAGCATATTGATATTAAGTTTCACACTTGATTGCGAGAGGCGAACAAGACGAGGAAAGGTCTGAAAACGGCTTCTTGTTTGTTGTCTCCTCTGGCTTACCGTCTTTGCCTATATACACTCAGCAGCATTCATTCGTGTTTGACGGTTTCAGGTCCTTGATCAAGGTGCATTCCACCTGTTTACACATATATATTAATGTACATATAGCCAGAAATTGAAGTTCAGTCCAGTCTGTCAGTTTGTCTTTGTCTGTCTTCTGGGATCGGTCGATCGACTGAACGGGTAAAGCCGTCTATATGTACGCGTTGCCAATCACGCAGCGAAAGGATCGATCGAGGCTTCCGATTGTCGCGTTTTCCCTGCTGTTTGAGGTCATCGGCTTCCTTTCTGGTTTTCCAGCCTCCGACCTCTTGCGTGCGCGTCTCTTTCGTGACACGCTCAAGTCGACTCAAACAGAATCAGGTCAGTTGACAGCTAGGATTGCATGGAGGCTGTTGTGTCGACTTTTTTGCTCACACTGTAGGTCTTGTCGTTTTCGCAGTTGGATGAGAAGGTGTTCATCTCTTCACTGGTTGCCTGCTTGCAGACATCACACAGGGACCCACTTTTGTTTTTCCCTTCACGGATTCTCGATCATCCAGGCATCACGATGATCGAGGCGGAGACGGGTTGTGTCCGTCTCGCTTGCTCTGGTGTGGAGCCTCGGGAGGGGCAGACATTGGTGGTGGTCGGGAGCAGCTCTGAGCTTGGAAGGGGAGATGCGAGTCATGGTGTCCCCCTTCATCGAGTGAAGGACCCTGCCTTCGCAGGCGTGTGGATGTCCTTTCCTATTCTTCACGGCGCGCGCTCTAATGTTCGATTTCAGTTTGCCCTTGTCGGACCAGGTGCCGACACTGTCGGTGAGAGCTCGTCCGCGTGCGGTGGTATGGCGTTAGTTGATGGCGGGGTTCTGGTAGATGGTGGTCAGAACTCTTCCGCATTCACCTCAGCCGTCTCACTAACAGCTCCCACAGACGGTCGAAGTCAGGACTCTTGTGGGTGCGTGTGGGAGCCCTTGGGGTGTGGGTTGCGGGAGGTGGAGGTCGTTGGTGGTGGGTTTGCGTTGTTTGAGGGACGTTGGGGAGATGGGGAGACACAGGTGACTCCGCTGCGATTAGAGGACATGGTGTTAGCACAGCAGCATCTCGAACAGGACACGTTCCCCTCTGTCTCCTCGGAGATGAACGGTGAGGGAGACAGGCAGGCTGAGAGGGAGGAGATGAGTGACGGGGGAGGGTTCGGGGGTCCACCTGAGGGCGGCCTGTCAGTCAGAGAGTCTGACACGTCGCGCTCTGCTCCTGCAGTTGTCCTTTCGTCTTCTTCTCTCACTTGCGTTTCGTCTGGGAAAGAGGGTGGGGAGGGAGCAGAGAGGGTGTTTACCAACCGCAGAGACGCAGCAGATGAGGGGGTTGGGGGAATGTCCTTGAGAGAGAGCGGGAGGGCGACGGTGGGTGGCGTTGGAGTCGCAGCTGCCTCCAAGAACATTCTGGTCGCGTCTGCTCAGTCTGACGCTTTGTATATTTCCACAGGGCAGTCTGTATCTGTAAATGAGGTGATGGGGGAGAGCAAGGGACATGATCATTTTGATGACGAGAGATGCAGATTCGCTCCTGTCTGTGTTGATGGAAAGAGGGGTGTGGGTGTGTTGAGGGGGAGGAGTGCTTTGACATGTGGGGGTGCGCCTCTTCCAGGAATCCATCAGTCCGGTTCTGACAAAGCATCGTCAGAGGCGCAGTGGGATTCCTCTGTGTGTGAGGGTCCGAAGCGCCGCCGTCTCTCTTTTCCTTCTTTTACCGTCTTCGAATCTCACCAAGACTGGATAGGGGTCGACAGGCCGTCAGAGCCTGAGGGAACGGAAGGGAGGTTGAGAGGAGGGAGGGGAGCGTGTCAGACAGGACGGGCGATCAATCCGTTTTGTCCCTCTGACCGTGTTTGCACTGACTGGACAGAGTATGCAAGTGCACAGAGAGAATGTCACGCTAACGGAAAGCGCCCCCTCATCTCCAGCGCCGACGCCCAGCAGCAGCATCAGATGAGTGGACAGCGTGACGGTGGCAGTGGGAGAAGAGAGGTCAACAGAACAGCGAAGGAGAGAGAGGGCACAGGAGAGGTCAAGAGAAACCGACACGGAAAGATCCTCTGTCCGCATGGCCGACAGCGCTCCCGCTGTAAGGACTGCGGAGGGAAGGGCATCTGTGAGCACGGTCGGCACCGATTCTCTTGCAAGGAGTGCGGAGGAGCGAGTATCTGTGAGCACGGTCGTCGACGCACTTATTGCAAGGAGTGTGGAGGGAACGGAATCTGCGAGCATGGCCGACAGCGCTCTCAGTGCAAGGACTGAGGAGGGGGGTGCATATGTGAGCACGGTCGGCTTCGCTCTCGGTGCTGGGAGTGCGGAGGGGGGGGCACCTGTGAGCACGGCAGGGAACGTTACAGGTGCAAGGATTGCGGAGGGAAGGGCATCTGTGAGCATGGCCGACAACGGAGCAAGTGCAAAGAGTGCGGGGGGGGGGGCATCTGCAAGCACGGTCGCCGTCGCTCTCAGTGCAAGGATTGTGGAGGAAAGGGCATATGTGAGCACGGCCGACAGCGTTACTTCTGCAAGGACTGCGGAGGGAAGGGCATTTGTGTTCACCGAAAGGACTGTTGATGTTGCAAAGAGTGCAAGCGGGTCTCCTCTCTTCCTCATTGATGGATTTCTTCCCTTTGCTCCTCTGTTATGTTCGTCGTCTGTTGAGTCTGTTCATCTCTTTCTTCTTCTTTCGGAATGCGTGCGTCAGGTCATCGACCTGTTTTCCTCATCACGACTCGTTTAAATGCGGCGAATGCGCTCACACACAGAGAGGGCTGTGTTGGGAGGATCTTTCGTTTAAAGAGAAGGGTGGTGGGCAGTCACCTTCCTGTGCATGCAGAAGAGGGTTTGTTTGCCTGGCGCGTCTGCGTCTGCATGACTTGGTTGATCGATTTCTTCTATTTTCTCATCTTCGTTTTTCGTTTCGGTCTCTTGTCAAGAATGTCTGCATGCTGTCTCTCTCAATGGAGGGTTGAGTTGGCGGCCCTCTAGAGAGAACCTTCGATGTCCTGCATGGGAGGGAAGTGGTTTCGTTGTTTCAGGTAGGATGGCTGGGAGAGGACGTCCGCTTCCAACTGGTTGTGCAGCTAGGCTTGTCTAGATCTAGCTGGGCATGCATACACCAACCAAACTCTACATATAATGAAAATGGTAAAAACGGCTGGTAACGTTTTTTTTTTTTTTTTAATAATTTAGTATTTATATGGATACTTCGATTCAATCTTCAATTCAATCAGTATATGGTTTTTTTTTTTTAGTTAATTCAAATTCTTTGTGTCTCATAAAATACCACCAGAATTGATTTATTTTAACTTATGGACGTAGATAAGCATGCTTAGAGCTAGTTCTTAGCTATTCTTAGCATATCTTACTTTAGTATCTTACTACTACTTAGTAACACACTAGCATTATACGAGCATGAAAATTTGCTAAGTTTAAGATTTTGAACGGATTGTCTAATTTTTCATTCCTTCTATTTTTTGTAATTAAGTTAGGATCAACTGAAATTTTTGAAAATGTCCAATGAAAATAAAGAAAATTCTAATAAAATTTTATATAAAATTTCAAATGATTGATTAATTGATTGATAGGTTCCGCGCTAGGCATTCCCACTATATTTATCTGTGGGGCGGGGCGTTCCTCAGCTTTTATAGGCTAAAGCTAGGGCTAAGGTATAAAACCCCGCCCTCGTCGCCCCTCGATCGGGGCCCGCTAGGGCCTGCCAAAGCAGTGTGCATGCTCCGGCCACTAACGTTTGACTGTTCGTTTCCTTCGGCCGCTGGCCCACTGCTTTTACCTCTAAGTAGGCTCTAACAGGCTTCTATGACTATAGCGGAAGATCGATTTAATGATAATCCTAGTGGTATATAATCTAACATATATAGAAAAAACTTTAAAAAAGGAAATTAACTAATTTAACCTCTAAATTTTGAAGGGTTTTGAACGGTACTAGCTTTATCGATTCTACCTCAGTTTTTACAGGTAAATCCTAGTGTCTACTCCTAGCATAAATCTAAATTATTATAAATCCATTTAGACCATAAAGGGGGGGCATTGACTTAAAGTTCGTTCCTAGCGTCTGGCCTATACGTCTTTCGTCTCTTCCTTCTATCCTGATTACTGCTCTCATAGAAAACCTTTAAACCACGATAAACTCATAAATTAAGTTAAAATTCAAAAAAGAACTAAAGACAAAGACCTAGAAAAAAAAGTATGTCCTATCGAGTAGTAAACCTTTTTTTCGCTTATGAAAATCTTAGACTTCATGAATGACTCTAAGAAAGACTATCTCGATGACTATACTAAATAGTCTATTTATTAATTGACTGATAGCTAGCAATTCTTAGAGCAATCAAAAAAATTGGTGAACCTCTCACATTGTCACGGTCAGAAAGTTCAAAGTTCGAAAGCTGATTTCTGAAACTGACCGAAGTTGTTGCAACTTAACAAACCGTAGAAGTCTTTTTCAGAAACGGACACGCTGGTACCCGGCAAAGCTTATGAAAGCTTTCCGTGGAACGGGACACACACCATGACACACGCACCTATCATGTACCTCGAATCGGGCCAAGAAGTTCCATCACTGACTGAAGTGCTTCAAGCGTTTTTGAATTTCAGCAGCAAATGAGGACACACACCACGTCTTGTCCCCTCGCATGTTCACTTCCTTCGCGAGACGAGAAGGGAAGGCAAAACCGAAGACTTGTCAGGTCGGACACACGCACCGCAAAGTAGTGCACCTATCATGTACCTCGAATCGGGCCAAGAAGTTTCATCACTGACTGAAGTGCTTCAAGCGTTTTTGAATTTCAGCAGCAAATGAGGACACACACCACGCCTTGTCCCCTCGCATGTTCACTTCCTTCGCGAGACGAGAAGGGAAGGCAAAACCGAAGACTTGTCAGGTCGGACACACGCACCGCAAAGTAGTGATGTGGACAGACACGCTCTGGTAGTGCTGAAAAGGTTGCAACCGCAGGGACGGACAAACATTTCACGAACCTTTTGAGGGTAAGGCCTTCTGCTGAGGTCAGGCACACACTGTCGGAACGACACCAAAGCACACGAACCTTTGGGGCAAAGCTGAACACACAGACGAACCTTTGGGGCAAAGCTGAACACATTGGACGGACGGGTCCAAAAAAGGAGCACGAGTCATGTACCTAAACGGACACACAATTCCTGGGGGGGGACACGCGTACCACCTCACCCTCTGCCGAATCGGATGCCGACCGAGAGTGGTTTTGATGGAAGAGGAAACAGGACTCGCCTCAGAGAAGCGGGAGACACTGCTTAGTGGTGGAGGGAACGCTCGGTGGGGGTGGCGGGGATGTTGACGGTCTTGGTGCAGCTGGAGCCGGTGTCAGAGAAGCCCTTGGGGCAGGAAGTGACGGTGGTCCAGGTAGTCTGGGTGCACCCAGAGGCGGCAGAGGCAGAGCCGAAAGTGGATCCGTAGCCGGAGGCAGAGCCAGAAGAGCCAGCGGGGCAGGAGTAGATGGGGGCAGCGGACTCAGTGGAGATGCAGGCAGAGCCGTTGTCGGTGGTGCCGGCGGGGCAGGAGTAGGAGGTAGTGTACTCGGTTCTGTAGGTGGTCACAGCGGGGACAGTGTCGATCTTGGTCTCCATCTCGAAGCCCATCTCGCTCACCTTCATCATGGACTTGGAGGCAGAGGTGGAGATCTTCTCGGAAGAGGCGGTCTCAGAGATGGTCTGAGTGGTGAAGGTGGGGACAGAAGGGACGGTCTCGGTCATGGGGACAGGGGAAGAGACGATCTTGGTGTCGCAAGAGAAGCCACCAGAGGAAGCGCCGAAGCCAGAGCCGAAGCCGGCGCCGGAGCCGCAGGACTGGGTCTCGTAAGAGGTGGAGTAGGTCACAAGGTTGTTGGGGGAGACGGACTCAGCGGTGTAGTCGGTGGAGACGGAGTGGGAAGTCTCAGAAAGAGTGGTGGTGTCGAAGGTCTGGAAGGTCTCCTCGACGGTCTGAGTCTCAGAGATCTCCTGAGTGAAGTAGGTGGGGACAGCAGGGACGGTCTGCTCGTAGGTCTCAGTCTTGACTCTGTACTTGGTCTCAGTCAGGCAGCAGGCGGACATGCCGTTGGGGCCGGCGTTACCGCAGGTGGCGAAGTTAGTGGAGCAAGACTCGTAGGAGACTCTGTCGTTGGAGACGGTAACGGTCTCGGAGGTGGAGGCCACAGAGTAAGAAGCGATGGCGGGGACGGTCTCAGTGTAGGAAGAGGTCACAAGGGAGGCCTTGGACTCGGAGAGAGTGACCTCATCGTAGACAGTCACAACCTGCTCGGTGGTGGCGGTCTCGGTGATGGTGCGGGTCTCGTATCTGTAGAGCTTGGGGACGGTCTCAGTGACGGTAGAGGTCTCGTAGTCGATGGAGGTGGTGGTGAAGGTCTGCATGGGGACCTCCTGGTAGGAGGGAGCAGAGCAGGTCATGGAGGCGCCCTCACCCATGGGGGTGGTGCCGGTGGGGCAGGCGTAGGAGGCGGCACCCTTGGAGGAGGAGGGGATGAGGGTGGCGGGGACGGACACGGTGGTGGCCTCCTTGCAGAGCATACCCGCGCCCTTGGAGGATGCAGTGCCCATGCGGCCGGGGTTGTACTCCTCGGAGCCAGCGGGGCAGGAGGTGTGAGTCTCGGAGGTGGTGATGGGGGAACGGATGGTGACGGTCACAGCGCACTCACCAGAGGGGGTCTCGGTGGTGCCGGAGGGGCAGTAGTACACAGGGTGGGACTCGACCTTGGAAACGGTGACGGTGACGGGCTTCTTCTCGAAGCGGGCCTTCTTCATAGTGCGGGGCACAGAAGAGGTGGTGGGGGAGGCGGAGGGGAGGGTGACAGTGCAGATGAGGCCAGCACCAGATCCACCGGTCTGGGTGGAGCCAGCAGGGCAGGAGTAGGAGGGGACGAGGTGCTGCTTGGTGAGGGTGAGAGTCTGGGGGACGGACTCCACCTTGGGGATCTGGGAGGACACGGGGACCTCGTAGGACTCAAGGGAGGAAGCCTTCAGAGTCACGGAGCAGGTGCCATCAGCCTTGGCGTTGGTGCCCTGGGGGCAGGTCTCGCCGGTCTTGAGGGTGGAGGCGGGGAGGTTGTAGGTGGCGGGGCGGGAGGAAAGAGTGGGGACGCGCACGGTCTTGGGGGCAGAGCCTTGCTCGACAGACTGGAAGGAAAGACGAGCAGTGCAGGAGCCCATGGAGTCCTGGGTGCCGGAGGGGCAGGCAGTGGAGGACACGGGGGTGTTCACGGGGAAGGAGAGGGTGGTGGGGATCTCCTCAGTGGAGTACTCGGTGGAGGATCCGGTCACAATGCAGGCACCACCGGCCATGGTGGAGCCGGAGGGGCAGGTGGGGGCACCGGCCACGGAGACCTGCTTGGTGACAGGGACGCTGAAGGGCTCCCTCTCGACGTGGGTGGACGTCACGGGGACATCGCGAGACTTGACGGTAGGCACGCGGATCATCCTGGTGGAGGTGCACATGCCAGAGGCGTTGGGGCCGGAGGTGCCGGCGGGACAGGAGGTCTCAGGGACCTGGTGGGGGATGCGCTCAGCGATCTTGGGCTGAGAGCGGGTGGTCACGCAGGAGCCACCGGAGGCGGAGTAGCCCTGCAGTAGTCAACAGACATCACAACAGCAATGAGAGAAGTGCATTAAACAAGAGCCAGGCTGGAGACTAGAAACGACAAAGAGTCCTGGAAGTCAGACTGACAGCGGGGCAAGAAGAGACGGGAGCGATGGTGACGGTCTGGGGGACTCTCTCGACGGTCTGGGGGACAGACTCGGAGGTAGTGCACATGTGTCCAGACAGGGAGTAGCCGGCAGGGCAGGAGTAGTCAATCACGGAGTGGGCAGCCGCAACTGCGAAGGCAGCGGGAACAGCGAGGAACTTCATTGTGATAATTGAAGAGAACAAAGGTGTCGGTTGAAGCCAAGTAGAAAGCTGTTCTGCAGCTGCAGGAACTCGACAACGACTACAGTCACAAGAAAAAGTTGCTTTGAGAGAGCAGGGTCTCGATCGCTATTGCATGGGAGTCTCGATTTGCAAGGGAGATTTTTTTCGCAGCTGGCCTTCAAATTCTAGCTGTTCAATTTTACATGCAGCGCATGCGAAGGAGACGCGGCGTCTCGATCGGCGTCTCCTTCGCATGTGCGCGCTGTATGCGCGCGACAACAAAAATTAGAGAGACAACAAAAATCATGTGGCCCGGAAAGCGAAGCTGCATGAGAGGGCACTTAACAAAAAATGCTGCGCCCGACGTTTTCATGCATGCAGGAAGATCTGACGCACGCCAAGCTCGGCCCCGGAAAGACAATTCAGCTGAGGAGGCACTTTCCAAATTTAAAGCAGGGGCAACAAGAAATAAATTTCGCTTTCCGGGCCATTCGCACGGAGTGCGTCAGATGCATGCAGTTGTTGCACGCACGCCAACAAAAATCGATCGCGCGCGGCGGCGCGCTGGCGGCGCCGCCATGCATCCGCCATGCATTCATGCATGCATCTGACGCAAGCAAGCTTGCGAACGGCCCCGGAAAGCAAGAAAAATGAGAACTGCACGATTGACGCACGCCGGCCATGGCTGCATTGGTGCGTGCATGGTCCCCCCCCCCGCGGGAAAAAAGCAGCGCGGAACCCCCCCCTCCGCGGGAAAAAAGCCCGGGGTTGAGCGGATCTGAAACCCATCTGACGCACGCATGGCGCAAATTCAGCCTTTCGGGGCTGGGTTTTTGGCGAAAGACTAGCGTACGCGCATGCATATGGGCTGGGGTATTTTTGTTTTGTAAGTGCCCCCCGCTTCGCTTTCCGGGGCCATGCATGGTCCTTAGGTCCGGCGCCATGCATGTAGGTGATTCGCAAAGCAACGGTCGGATGGCAATATCGACTGTACAAATGACACCGGCTTCACCGGGAAGTTCACCCAGCGGCACGTCTTGTGTTTGCTACATGTTGTGGCAGCACATGATCAGTACATGCAATACACTGCATGGCCGGTGAGAATGGTGCAGAGCGCATGGCTCACAGTCCAGCTCAGTCTGATCCGTTAACTGTCCTTTCGGCAGAAAAAAGGATCCTCGAAGAAACCTTCACTCCAGATGCACCTGGAATTCTGCTTTGTTCTTCACAACTAGACAGGCAGGGAGGCAGGCAGGCACGATGAACCAGACCGGGATTCTACTCTTCAATTCCAGTACATTCCCCTCCTCTCTCCATGTGAAGTTGCGGAGCACACACGTAGAGGGAGAACCTGTCCTTCTGTGCAAAGAAGTTGTGACAACAGCAACAGGCGGAGGACAGCAACAGAACCAAGAAAGGAAAGCTGCCGATGGCTTCACATTCGACAGAATAGAAAACATCGGCCCTGTACCTTCTCAAACAGCAGAGCAGACCTTCCAGCTTCTCGAAGAGCTGACAAACCGAACTGGAGAAGGTCTCAATACCTCAATTGTCTTCGTGGCACCCCCTTGCCTTGACCAGGGGCTCTTTGAACGTCTGTTGTTTGGGGATCCTTCATCCCCAACTGAACCTTCCGAGACTGATAGACATGCAAGCGTTCTCTCATGCACTCTCGGCAGAATGTTCCAAAGTCTGCACGAAGGAGGGGGTGTCTTCCGGGGTCTTCTTCACGTGGCTGCGTGTTGCGCGGACACAGAGACGGGGTTCGAAGATCTCCTCGCAAATTCACAGGTAAGCAAGACAACACCCGAACTCCAAAGAGAAAGATGAAGCTGAAACCAAAAGTCACCGTATCAAATCAAGTCTCTTCAGCCACAGGCAGTCACTTCCATCATCACCACACCGTCCATTAGTCCCCATGCATCCAAGCCATTTGTATCCGAACCACCGGCAGCATCTTTTGTTTGTTTGTTCTGTTCCCCCCCTGTTGCTTCTTTTAAGGTGCGCCTGAATCTCGACGCTCCAATACAGAGAGCTCTCAGACTTACATGCACATTTGCGTTGTTCCTTTCTATGCTGTGGGGAGTGAAGCGATAACAAAGGAGATGATCGATGAGATGAACATCTGGGGATGTCATTTTATGGCTGCCTGCAGGGTGTGACGAGAAAGGAAATAACCATCAGGGGGACTCGAAGGTCTCTACAGCAGAGGACAATATGGAGCAGGTGGGGAAGGGGGGGGGGGAAGGGACATTGGTGAGGTAGCATATGGGTTCTGTTGGGAGGGTTTTTATGGCGTGTCTCTTTTTGTATGTTTTGTTTGGAGAGGCCGTAAAAAGTGGCCAGATTTGTTGTTCTCACTCTATTCTCTCCTTGCTCTTTTGTCTTCCAGTGTACATGTGCCAGTGAAGCTCTCTCTCTTCCTTTTTTGAGTGCTTGTACTCGATTCTTCTCTCCCTCTTCGGTTCATTGTGTTTATCTCCTGGTCCCTGCGGCGTTTTGCACTGGAGTCTCGTCTTTGTTTGTGTTTGGTGTGAGAAAGCAGAAAGCAGTGTGAGAACATCAGAAGACGGCTGGCTGAGGGCGTCTCTGCCCAGCATCGGCAGTCTCTGTCGGTTTTTGTGACGCTGACTTCCGCACGGTTGGTGAACAACAAGAAACCCTCCCGAGGAAGCCTGACAATTGCCCTCCTGAGAGGGGGGGGAGCGGAGGGCCGGTCTCACTCGAACTCGATTCCAAATTCTTTGGAGGGCTGGGGGGTGCAGGGAGGAGAAAGGGGAGACGGAGGGGCAGGGGACAGAGGCTGGCTTCGTGTCCTCTCTCTGTGGAGGTCGACTCTGGACTCTCTAAGTCAGTCAGTCAGTCAGTTAGTCGA
The DNA here is from genome assembly GCA_018398765.1 of Chromera velia. Classification (NCBI taxonomy): domain Eukaryota; family Chromeraceae; genus Chromera; species Chromera velia. Next base: position 24,520 of record JAHBMJ010000632.1, on the reverse strand, counting down.
AAAGAAGGGAAAGGAAGGAAAAAGAAAGGAAGGGAAAGAAAAGCCAGGAGGATAGGGAGGAAGGACGAAGGGCGGAGACAGGGTGGACGGCTGTTGATCAATCGATCGATCGAGGATTTGATTGATAAATGGGGTCGACCTCCTCATCGTGCTTCTTTTCTTCTGAGAGGGAAAGTCAACCCCTTTTTGCGAGCCTCCATTCTAGTCCCTTCTTTTGAGGGTGTTTTTTCTTTTCTTTTCTTGACCGTCTCATGCTTCTTTGGTGATCTTCTGAGTTTCTTGTTTACTCCAGTTTGACCCTTTTCAAAAGTGTGTGTGTGTGTGTGTGTGTGTGTGTGTGTGTATGCATGTGTGTGTATGTATGTGTGTGCAGAATCGTCAGGAGGGGGGCCGACGGGAATCGAAAGGAGAAGTGCAGTCGGGGCGCTGCTACGAGATGCGCTGTGGTGAGTGGGGAACAGAGGAAGATTGATTTAGTAGTTGACTCGCTTGTGTGTTCTCATTCACCGTGAATGTGTTGACTTTGTTGTCCACTTATTCATATCTGGATTTTTGATGGCAGGCTCATCGCTCCGTTCCTTTACCGCTGCCTGTGCTCTTCCTTCAGTTTTCTTGCTCCTCTCTCTGTTTCACCGCAGGGGCGCGTCTCGTCGTGTGTGGCTGGTCGGTGTGCCTACATGGGCCAGTGGTTGTGCTTTCAGACGTTCCCTTCTGCCTGCTCTTCGTGTGGCCTTGAGGTGTCGTGAAGAGGAAAGGGAGAGGGAGGGGGGGGGCTCTGGTGCCTCCTCTCATGAGAGGCCTGCGAGCGGATCGGACAGGGACAGGGAGAAGGACAGAGACTCTGCTGAGCTCTGGAGGGAAGAGCTGGAAGTTTTGAGGAGGGAGAACAGAGGTCTGATCGCACTCTGTCAGAGCCTGGAGACAGAGAGGGACGACGCACGCAGACAGGTGGGTGGAAGAATCAATAAAAGTCGTGCAGAATGAATGGCTTTGTTGGGGAGACACACTTAATTCCTTACTTTTGTGTGTGTGATAAATGTAAGAGAGAAATGTGTTCTTTCTCCAACTTCACATGAGCTCGTGTCAAGGAAGTGCCGCTCTCTCCTTCTGTTCTCCACAGAGCTTTTTTTTCTTCTTTCTCCCGTCCCTCCCTGCAGGCGGCATCTCTGGAGACTGCCTTGGCCTCTCTGCGGGCAGTCGTCAACCTCCGCAGTGCAAAGGGGGGGAGACGAGAAAAGGAACGATTACAACAACCAGAAGAGGCCAACGACCTCACCCCAAGTCCCTCACTCACCCATCAGGAAAGGCAGGATGAGGAGCAAAGAGAGGAGCATCCAGAAGGGGTTGTCAGAGGATTCCCTGTAGAGCGGGACAGTGGGAGTCTAGAGGGGGGTGTTGATCTTTCAGAGCCCCATGGAGAGTGTGTCACCCCTGTCCTCCAGGAAGAACTGCCCTCCGAGGCACAGCTGCCGTCTCCCCTTCCTCAGACAGAGACGGAGGAGCAGCCTGAACCATCCAGTCCAGAGTCCCCAAAGCAAATTGTGCGTCCCCCAGGTGCCCCTCCTGTCCTGTACTTCCGTCTGCCTTCAGAGAGGGCACACGAGGAGGGGGAGGAGGAGGAGGGGATAGACAGAGGGGACGTAACAGGAGAGACAGAGCGCGCTCAAGAATGTGCAGAGGAGGGCAGTGCTGGGGATGAGGAGGAGAATGAAGCAGCTCCGTCTGAGTCTTTCTCCGTTCAGACTGAGAAGAGGGTTGTGAGGGCACAGGAGGGAGATGGGGAGGACGACGCCATTCACGTCTCTGGTGTCGCCTCTTACCCCCACTCTGCTGCTGAGGGAGAAGAGGAAGGACAGCTGAATGAAGACAGACTGTCTGTCTCTGAGGATCCTTCCTCTTCCTCTGCAGAGTCTCTGAATTCTCCCTTCCCCTCCCAAAGAGAAACGGAGACGTCGTCGAGAGAACAAACAAGAAGAGATGGGGAGGAGGATGTACAGAGACTTGCACATGATGAAAGAGATTCCGATTCACCAGAAGTAGCGGAAAGGGGACCAGCGGGAGGAGAGGAGTCCCCCCCCCTCCCTAGATTCTCGGACTTTCCCGATCATCTTGATGCGGTCACAGGGGCACGCTGCCTGACAGCACAACCCTCCGCGCAGGCAAATTCTCTTCAAGAAATGCGCGTATCGACTTCGAAACAGAGTCCAGAATCGCGTACAGTGTGTTTGTTCGATCGTTCCGATTCCAAAAGCCAAGACACCAGACGACCAGATGCAGTCAAGGCAGCCCCCTCCGCTCTTCTGAAACAAGTAGAAGACCCCCGCATTGTCCCCATCGAAGCACAAAGGTCTTTGTTTTTCCTTCAGAGCTCTCCTGAGAGCGAGGATGGAGCAAGTGAGGCTGGGAGGTCTGAGTCAAAGTGCAGATTCCCTGTCCCTCCCTTCTCTCCACACCTAGCTGTCTACGACCCCAAAAATAACGAAAAATCAGGCGAAGGCACAGGCCCGCCATGGCAGGTGTCCGTCCAGGCCCAGGCAGGCTGTGCACTCGCCCTCCCGAGTTCCCAAGAGAACTCCCAAACTCGTGCGTCTTCTGAAAGTGCACAAACAACAGCAGGAGCAGACATGGAAGACATCCATGTGTGTCTCCCTGCCGATCTCTGCCTGCCTGATGGTGACGTTGACCTCTATGCTTCTAGCGACACTCCCTCCCCGCTTCTCCTGTGGTTGTGCAAATTGATGTCGGGTCTCTCAAAGTGTTTAGACCTGCTGGCAGAAAGAGAGAGAAAGTTGGGCATGGGGGAGAACGAAAGGGTTTCATCAGCAGAAAGAGAAACAGAGACTCGCTCAACCAAAGTCTGGCAGAAGAAGGTGGTTGTCCACGCGGCCCCTTCGGCCTCCCGTCGCCTTCTCTCTCTTCTGCTGAGAGTGGACGTTTGGGCCCAGCAGGTTTTGCTTTTGCATCAAAAAAGAGAAGTTTCCCTTCGGGCGAAGGGGGGGGAGAGTGTGAGTGAGAGCGTACGGATGATTCTGCACGGAGCAGAGAGGAAGAGAATAGAAGGAGGAGAACTGAGCTCTCATGCAAGTTCACGAGAGTCCTTTCAAAGAGACAGAGGGGGGGAAAGCGAAGGGGAAGAAGACATAGGCGGATACCTCGACGTCTCCTCGGAGGTTGCCTCAGCATTGGCAGAGGCAAAGAGCCTTCTGTCTCACCCCCTTCTCTCTTCTCTGCTCTTCAAGAACCTCTCTAGAAACTGTGCACCCAACCCCCTGACAATCCCCCTCCTGGACGCAGGCAAAGCATCTGCTCTGTCCCCGGGCAGCGCCTCACTCGTTCTAGGGCATTGCAGTATCGCCTCAGGGCTGAGGCTTGAGGGAGTGGAGTTTGAAAATTCAGGAGGAGGTGAAGCCATGCGGGGCAGGGGAGGTGTGGGTGAGAAGGAAGAGGAGGACGGAAGTTTGTGTCCTCCAATTTTGGTTCAGTTGGTTTTGATGGTTAAGAGAGTGCGGGTGTTGAGGAGACTGTCGATCCGGGGGTTGTCTGAGACCTTTGGTTGCGTGCGTCGGCAGCTTGTGAGCTGGAGACGTAAACAGCAACAGCCTCCTCAGCAGGAGACGAGAGACGCTGGAAGGGGGGAGGGGGGATCCTGGGGTTTGCCTCCTGCAGGTGCTAGTGGGTTGGAGAGTTTCTTTGATTGGTTGGGATTTGCACACGCCGGGAGTTTGGAGGAGTTGCGGCTGGACAACTGCCAGCTGGGGGACGACGGTCTCTGGCTCCTCTTGGGAAGTCTGGCCAAACATGGGGCTTTTGGCCTGCAGGCGTTGAGCGTGAAAGGTAGGTAATTCAGGAAAGGTGGAGTGGCAGAGTGAGAAAGATGATCGTTGAGTAGACTGTGCGTCCATTCGTTTCTTCGATCGTCTTTTTTCTTTCAACTTTTGAGGATGCACTGTCTCTCTTTGTACTTTGGACTGGGTGCCTCCTGTCAATATCTTGAGAGTGTTTTTGCCTACCCAAGCAGATCGTTTGAATCCATTTTTGTGTGTGTGCATCTGCTTTTTGGCACTTTGATATTTCAGGCAACGCGTTGGGTGCGGTGTCTGCGTGCGTGCTCTCCCACTTTCTTCCTTCGTTCGGCCTCTTGGAGGAATTGGAGGCAGGGCACAATCACCTTCGACTGTCAGATGAAGCAGAGGGAGACTACCCTCTCTCGGGAGAACAGAAAGCTCGAGCCTCCGTTGTGTCGCCTGTAGAAGATCTTTTGGCCTCCTTCTTCCTCTGCAAATCTCTCAGGTGGGTGGGTG
>JAHBMJ010000632.1:0-20167 GCA_018398765.1 Chromera velia | reverse complement strand
GTGGGTGGGTGGGTGGGTGGGTGGGTACGTGGATCGATGCATGGATCGTTCGAGTGGGTGCAGCTAGAGAGTCATTCGTGGTTTCAAGGTGACCGGTTTGTTTCGGGAGGAAAAGCTCAGGATCAGACACTGGATGACAGCAGTTGCTTTCAGTTTTGTATAGGTTTTCTTCAATGGAGGAATATGGTTTGAGTGTTTGTTCTTGCTGGTCGTAGGTTCATTTTTGTTTCGTTCCTTCTGCCTTGATGAGGAGCGAGGATCTCCAACATAGTCCGCCTCTTTCTTTCCGGCTTCTTCGTTCTCTTCGTCATTCCATTCAGTTGAGCTGAAAGAGTTTCCACCGTTCACTCAGTGAAGGTGATCTCAGCTAGTGCGGCTTTCATCTGTGAGAGAGACACATCAACAAGAAACACCCACGCAGACTGAAGAGAAGAGATTGACTGCATGTGCATGCATGCATCCACTAGATTGTTCCAACGCCTGCGTGCAGATACGTGAACCTGTCGGTGAACGGACTGGAGGAGGACACTCGGTGGGCCCTCTGCCTTAATTCTTTTTCATTGAAACTGCATGGGTCTATGGCGCGATTGTTCTTCTCACACGTATCCGCTTCGTTGTTTATTCCGTGCAAGGGGCCTTTCAGTGATGTTTCTGGAGGGAGCTACTCCAATAAAATTCCGGCAGTGCGAGAGGGGACGGGACGCTTACGCGCTTTTTCGCGGAGACATGTGGCAAAATTGCAGGATTGGTGGAAACGACTTCGATCTCAAGTAGGAGACAAATTGGTATTTTGCTTCTCTTCTTTTGTCCCTGCATGCAGATATGTCTCCTTCTGGGAGCGCACGAAAGCGCTGGTCAAGAAAGGGGGCACGGGGTCTGGCCTTGGTGGCAGATCCGGTCAGCCTGGCAGAGAGGGAGGTGCAGGGGGGGGGGCACAAGGCTTAACGGAAGGTGAGGGGCCTCCTGGGTCCTCCGTTGTCCCCGGAAGATCCCTTGGGGGGGGGCCGGCAGCTGCTGAGGTTCTGGCGTGTGGGGCAGGGGAGCGTGCGGGTGCGCATCTGTGCGTGCATGGAATCTGATTCATCACCCAAAGAAATTTAACTGACAGAGATAATGAAGATGCAGTTGTGTCGTAGCAATGCCGACACGTATCTAAAGACAAAACATGCTGATGAAAAAAAAATGTCATAAGAAGTTTAGAATAAGTTTTAATAAAATATAAACAATTATTAAACAATTGGGGACAAGTTATGTAACCAGAGGCTACTCTATAGGGGCTACTACTCGATCTGTAACGAATGACTACTACTAACGATTGAAAAGCTAACATAGCATCACTTGTATTACATAGCGGCGATAGCGCCGGATAATATAAATGATAGGATAAGTAGTCATAAGTTACGGTGATTATTCATTAATTGATTGATTAATTATTTGGTTTTGCATAATGTGTCTTCCCGCTAAGTCAATCTCCAGAGCTAGCACGGTAGGGTGTTCTCTATTTTAAACTCCGGCATTAAACTAGCTATACCCTCAAGGCCTGCAAAAGCTGTCTAACTGCTCACTAAAACAGTTTCATCAGCTCGATTTTTCAGGGATTCTAATTTAAGTGTTACGGCCTTCTCAGTTAAACTTGAGTCTTAGACCTTTAGTAAACTAAGTAGCCTCACAACTGAGATTAAAATCTCCCGTCGCAAGATCGAATCATTGACCTGTCTGTTTGTGTTGACATGCTCTTTTCTGAGTAAGTGATAGTCGGTTGGTTCAAGAAAGAAAGAAAAAAAGAAAGAAAAAAAAAGAAAGAGAGAAACTTTAAGAAAGAAAGAAAGAAAAAAAAAGAAAGAAAGAAAGAAAGAAAGAAAGAAAGAAAGAAAAAAAGAAAGAAAGAAAGAAAGAAAGAAAGAAAGAAAGAAAGAGAGAAAGAAAGAAAGAAAGAAAGAAAGAAAGTAAAAGAAAGTACAAGAAAGAAAGAAAAAAAGAAAGAAAGAAAGAAAAAAAGTAAAAAAAAGTAAAAGAAAGAAAGAAAGACAGTAAGGAAGAAAGACAAAAAGACAGTAAAGAAGAAAGAAAGATAATAAGGAAGAAAAAAAGACAGTAGAAAAGAAAGAAAGAAAGTAGGAAAGAAAGAAAGACAGCACAGAAAAACACCTATAGAAAGGCAGTAAGAAAGACAACAAAGACAAAAGAAAGACAGAAAGAAAGAAAAGAAGACATCGAGTTGTCTTTCAAAAAAGAAGAAAGAAAGAAAGACAACCCCCTGGAATTAATTAAAAAATGACAGTAAAAAACAAAAGATAGAAAGAAAACATACAAGACAAAAACGTACAAAATTTAGTTAAAACAGAAAAAAAGAAAGACATCGCTGCCATTGCACACCAAAATCAAATCTGTATATCAAATTAATTTCATCTGAACTATCAGGTCAAGCCAGATCGAGCTAGATCGAGCGCCCCACTTTCTATGAGGAGTAGATTTGATGTTATCCACGTTAAAACAGTTCTCTCAAAATGACTCCAACACTCTCAATCATTCTGCATGTTATCAAAGTAAACCACTGCAAGTTCCTCACAACTCATCCTAGCAACTCATCAGATCGCCTTAGGCCATCGACTCACTTAAAACCGTTCACAGATGTTACGGCCTTTAGCTAGATTCTACTTGGAGTCAAATAGGTAGACCGCCATAAGTGGTGTCCTAGATCTAGAGTAAACTGAGTAGCCTCGCAACTGAGATTAAAATCTCCTATCACAAGATCGAATCATTGACCTGTCTGTTCGTGTCGGCATGTTCTTCTCAAGTCATTAAATTAAATGGTCGGTTGGTTTAAAAATTAAAGAAAGAAAGAAAAAAAAAAAAAAGAAAGAAAGAGAGAAAGAAAGAAAGAAAGAAAAAAAGAAAGAAAGAAAGAAAGAAAGAAAGAAAGAAAGATTTAAAGTAAAAGAAAGAAAGAAAAAAAGAAAAAAAAAAAGGAAGAAAGAAAGAAAGAAAGACAATAAAGAAGAAAGAAAGACAATAAGGAAGAAAGAAAGACAGTAGAGAAAAAAGAAAGAAAGTAGGAAAAAAAGAAAGATAGCAAGGAAAAACACCTAGAAAGATAGTAAGAAAGACAACAATTAAAGATAAAGAAAAGACAGGAAGAAAGAAAAGAAGACATCAAGTTGTCTTTCAGAAAAGGAGAAAGAATGAGAAAATGAAAAAGAAAGAAAGACAATTCCCCGGAATCAATTAAGAAATGGCAGTAAAAAACAAACGCATGTCGGGGGCGAGTGGGGTGCTTTTTACTCCCCCCTCTACATAAAAGACCGGCGCTTTTCCGCAAAAAACTTGTTCTCATAATAGGTAAGGAGTCAGAAGCTGAAACTTTATGTAAGAAGACGTTGTAATGATAGAAAAAGAACTGTGAAACAGATTTTTTATATCATTTCTAGAAATATAGGCTGCTATATAAATTTTATAAGTTTCATACCGTTTTTCTTAATTACTATTCAAAACCGTTAAAAAATGGCATCAAAATCAAAAAATTTGTATGACAGCCTATGTTTTTAAAAATGATATAAAAAATCTGTTCCACAGTTCTTTTTCTATCGTTACAACGTCTTCTTACACAAAGTTTCAGCTTCTAACTCCTTACTAATTATAAGAACGAGTTTTTTACGGAAATGCGCCACTTTAGGGGGGCAAAAAGCACCCTACTCACCCCCGGCATGCGAAAGACAGAAAGAAAACATGTAAGACAAAAACGTACAAAATTTAATTAAAATAAAAAGAAAGAAAAACATCGCTTTCATTGCAAACCAAAATCAAATCTGTGTATCAAATTAATTTAATCCAAACTATCAGATCAAGCCAGATCGAGCTAGATCGAGCGCCCCACTTAAAACTTCTTAAAGTCTTTCTATGAGGAGTGGATTTAATATTATCCATGTTAAAACACTTCTCTCAAAGTGATTCCCACATTCTCAATCATTCTGCATGTTGTCAAAGCAAATCATCATGAGTTCCTCACAACTCATCAGATCGCCCTAGGTTATCGACTCACTCAAAACCCTTCACAGACATTAGTAGTCATATCAGCTGCGCACAAAGCTATCGTGCTAGGTAACTACAAGGCTAGCAGTGTGGTGGGCTAGACAGAGAGATTCCTGAACAGACATTCTTAGAGGGAGTTCCGTCTTAGAGTTTCTGATAGCAACTACTCATACCAATCATACTACTTTCAGAGCTTCTTCTGCTTGGCACAGAACAAATGCATCACTTTGTGTATCGATCACTGATTCTGTGTACTGACGCACGTGTTCATCGATCCCGCGCCCATGCTCCGTGCGAGCAGCCCGTCAAGTGACTGAGTCTCCCACTAGCCCAGCGGTGGCGCCTTGTACAGGCCTTACATCTGCCCGCTCGCCAAGGCCGACGTCCACGCTCGGCTCACACTCTCACTCATACATAAAAAACATACGCTTCACCATCTCATCCTACACATCCCTATATCTGCCCGCTCGCTGGGTGGGTAGGGTGGGCAAAATGATCACACCACACACACCATTATACACAAACTAAAAAAACATAATTAACTGTTAAACAGAGCAAACAGTGACCCCAAAGCGCTAAACAACAGGCCCACCTCTTCTATAACATCACAGCACGCGCCACCTGCTTGCGCTGAGGACTGTCACAGTGATGCATGTGCTTACTCTTCTGAACAGGGCTTGGCCACACACGCTCACCTCAGGCCTGTCCCAATGTGCAAGCCGAGTTACATGACCGCTGCTAATGATGTGCAGCTACATACACCTTCACATACTTCCATTCGTTCGTTCATTCTCTTGACTCTTCGGGTTGACTGCGACCACACACGCGCAAATGCGGTCGCCAACGGTGCACGCTTTGCTACGATCATGCTGAGGCACGACCTCAGGCTTCAGCTTTCTTTACTCTACTCTGTACTTTTCACACTGTGACTGACTAATCCTGGTAAGACAGGGGTCATCACACTGCATTGGCTCAAGATCATACAGGAGTCTGGTATCGCGACTGCACAGTGCATCAAAAGACACACAAGAGACGCCAACCGTCCGCTGCCAGACGATACCAACCCCCCTCATTCTTTTTCTCACAGCGACTTCACGCAATGTGTCGAGAATGTCTGAATGACCAGGTGTTTTCGGCCATTCTGTGATCACCTCTTCCTTCTCTGCTTCACACAGCGACTACCTGCCTTTCTACAGAGACCGTCCTCCTTACTACTGAATCTGTGCCCCAAACTGCACACCAGATTCAAAATATAAATGCTCAGGAGACTCCCTCTTACGAGGTGACCCTTTAAGAGCACAGGTTGACATGACCAGAAAATCATTTATGTCAGTGTCTGCCTCACGCACATGAACACTCATAGAGAGATCACATGCAAGAGAGTAAGAGACAAAGATAAAGGCCTCCCTGAAGTGTGTCATAACTTCTGATCTCACATGGGCTTCCTCCTTCCCGCTGTGTCAAGACACACCTTTCTTTGATCACACTTTCTCACTCAGACATTCCGATCGTTTTTTTCTTTCTTTTGGTGTTTCTTTCGTGATACTCAATTCTTAATCAACTCGTCAACTATTGTACAATTACACGTATGCAACATTCACAAGCCATTAAGAATAACAACAGATGCGTAGGGATTGCATAGGGCATGACTCCACTACAATTAACAGTCTCTTTTCTTCTCATGCTTCTCATTTGCTACGTCAGCGCCATAGTCACTCACTCTGCACTCTCTACTCCACTCTTGCTCTTTCTTAATATGGAGACAACAGACGTACAGAGATAGCCAGAGAAGCAACACACCAACATTCACCCTGCATGAATCCTGGCTGAAGTCATCAGCCTCTAGGCAGCCGTTCCCAAGCACTGAAGACATGCAGCCTCTCCTTTCCCTACCCTACTGTCATTCCCAACACGAAGTCACTTCTCTTTTTCTCCTGATTGCCTCTTCTTACTTTGTGTTTGTATCTCTTCTCTTCGACAATCTTCTCTCACCACAATAAACCACCAGTCTCCTCACCTCCAACCTCCTTTCCTTCCTCTCCTCTTCTTTCCTTTTCTCTCTTTCCTTCCCAACTGCCGTGGCCCCGATGATTCATTCCCACTACAAAGATACAATACAGTCATGATGTACAGAGAAATACAATCAGACATACTAGCCACCAGACCTAACCATCTCAATACACTCTCTTTTTCACCTCTCACCCTCACACCCACTCCTTCCCCCCCCCAAAACAAATTTCCCAACTTTAACACACAACTAAAAGAAAACAATCCAATAATTCACTGACTTGAAGATGTGTAGCTGCCGCGGTGCCCCCATGGCACAACTGAGCGTTTGGAAACGCGGCACAGATGATTACAAATAATTCAATGACGCTGAGTTGGACGCACACGTCGGCCGCCGTGCTCCTGAACTAGCTAGTGCTGGGAACCCATGACTCTGATTGAGTCTTCCGGTCAACGACATACACAGGTGCTGGACAGGACCTGCTGTTTTTATTAGTGCTACCAGTATCTAGCTGCATCGCGTGCCTATCTTTGGGTGATCTTGGACTTGCGAGCACGCCTCACACATCGTGGCGCTTTGAGATCGTTCTGATTTACGTGGCGTTTTGAATATTTTGACACGAATGCTATCGAGATGAAGTTCTTGGAGCTCTGACAACGTCTACGGCGACTTGGATGAGATCCACTTTGGGCATTGAAGCACATGCTCGGTCTCTTCATTTGTTGATCACAAGGGGGCGATTTTCTTGTCCGTGGCTGGGGGGGATCTGTGGAGTCCTACCCTGTGGCACCGCCCTTTGAGCCTTCGTATACGCCATGACTGAGTGAGCTAGTGTGCTGCGCCATATTCCGCCGCCGCGCTTTGCTTCATACGTGTCGTGCGCGCATCGATTGAAATCGAGTCTGACCTTCATAATATTCACATTCAAGCAACATGTCACTTAAGCAACAGATAGGATCGTTTGAGGCTAATGTCTGTTTGTCATAGATCGGGAGTCTGAGACTCTGAGAGACTCTGAGAGGAACAGGGAGAAGCATAAGTAGAAATTGTGCAATGATAGAATGAATCCAGCTGATTGGAATCCCAGATCGCTCTAGAGCTAAACCTTCTGTAAACTGTTGTCTGAATGAGTGTTGCTCACGTTCTTTCTCTAGAATTTCCCTAAGGTTCTTGTCCTCGCTTTACTTTCTGTCTGGACGCCATAAGGTGGCCGGACAAGGGGGACAAAGCAAGTGCGCATGTGTGCAAATTAGAAGAGTTGTGTGGGGGGGGGCTCAAGGGAATTGAAGAAGTAGACGCGTTGTGTGTGGGTTTAGGCAGCGGCAGGTTGTCTTGTTTACGTATGTTGGCTCTCAGCGGTATTCCCTTGGGAGTAGCTGGAGGCAGAGCTATGTCAGCGGTCGTTGTTGCCTCAAAGCTCCCCTTCTTGAGAATACTAGACCTCTCCAATACAGGCTTTTAGGATGAAGGCCTGAGGGCACTCATAGAGGTCTTCCTGACCGATCCCCCCCCTCTTTTGTAACACTTGAACCTGAGCAGAAACAGGCTGACACACGGGGCGGCAGATGTTCTAGTGTTCCTCTTCAGATCCTAAAAAGTCCCGACTCTGGAGACGGTGAGTTTGAAAGAAAATACAGATTGGCAGGCAGACGATAGAGGAAGGCGCTTATTATCCGAAACTTTCCCTGAATGTGTCAGATTTTAACTAAAGTCGGGCAGAAGTTGCAGCAGAACCATGAAGTGAGAGGCTTGTAACACCAGCTCTAATATTAGAAAAGTTTCCAAACAGTTTGTCACACGTTTGTCACTGAGCTTGGATAGTTTTTATTAGAAATTTACGTACAAATATTATCTCTCTCTCTCTCTCTTTTTCTCTCTCTCTCTGTGTGTGTGTGTGTGTGTCTGTGTATATATGTGTGTGTGTGTGTGTGTGTATGTATGTGTGTGTGTATGTATATGTGTGTTACAGTGTGTATGTGTATATGTGTGTGTATGAAAAAAATTGTATGTTATTTACAGTGAATTAATTGTACTGTGCGAATTGTTTGTAAACTTTCGAACCTCTGACTAGATGATAATATTAAAAATTTTATTCTAAATTTTATTGATTTTTATTGGATTGATCGATGTTTCAAGCTTTTAAATTTTTATACATACTCGGCCTATACTACCCGGTATTTAATCTATGATTTAGAGTAATTGATTTAGTGAAACTAATGACTCGGAAAATTATGGAAATGAACGTTGCTAGAAACCTAGTTATAGAAACCCTAGTATCTTTTGCGTTGAAGTAGGGTAATAATGATCATCGATCGCGACGGCGTACAAATTATGGTATAATTTAATTTGTGTATATAAATATACACACACACACATGCACACACACACACATACTCACTCACTCACTCACGCATGCACGCGCGCGCACACACACACTCACTCTCTCTCTCTCTCACACACTCTCTCTCTCCCTCTCTCTCACGCACACACACACACACATACACACACACACACACACACATACATACATACACATACGTATACAATTTTGTCAAACACACTCAACTTCCGAAAGTCTAATTTTTGACTGTCTATACGTTGTATATGAGTCTGACATTTAAAAGTCACTACACGCACAGCTTCTTTGTTTTAGAGACTGTGTGCCGATCCCGAGTCTCTAGTTGGTCGTTGGTACACGCAGAAGCTCCACAACCTCTGGAGAAACTTCATGGTCGGCATTGGATGCCATTGCAAGAGGAGTCTCGCCGACGGTGTTCGGAGCTTGGAGGTCCGCACCTCTATCAATTAAAAACCTGACCACTTCCGCGACACCCCACCGCGCAGCCTCGTGGAGGGCGGTGTTGCCCTGCCCCCCACGAGCATTTACATCAACCCCACGATCAAGGAGAATCTCCAAGACCTTTAATACAGATGAGATGAAGCTTGGTTCTTTTGTGAGAGGATCAAACATTGTGATGCTCAGCAAAAGGGTTAGCGCGGTGCCGTTGGAAACTTCCTCACGCCTGTTGAAATCAGCACCGTTGGCAATCAGAAACTCAACCGAAGCGGGCTTCGCTCTTGCCGCAGCGTTGTGTAAAGGAGTGTACCCTGCACTATCCGGATAATCAATCTGCACTCCCTTTGAAAGACAGAGCAGCACCAACCCCTCAAACTCGTGCCATGAAAAAAAGTGAACCAGAGTATCTCCAAAGCTATGTGGTCGCACGCTGATTCTGATATCGGCAACGTCAGACGTCCCCATGACGAGCTCTTTCAGCGCGTCACTCACTGCTGAGCGAACCTCAGTGTTTCCGTTCTGGGGATCGTACGACAACCTCCACCCCCCACTCATGTCTGGCGGTGCAGCGTCTAGCTCTCCCTCTGCTGCCTCACAAGCAATCTCAAGCACCTGTTTGTCTTCCCAGTCACACGCTTCCACGTTTGCCCCCTTCGCTACCAGATACTTCACAATCACCCACCGACGCAGCCGACAGGCCACAATCAATGCTGTGTCTCCGGTGAACAATGTCCCCCCCCCCTGAACAGACTGAGTCAATTGGATGCCTCCCTCCGGCAGAACACCCACCTTCCCTTCCAAGTCAGCCCCGTCCTCTACTAGCATCTCTACAGCCGCCATGTTGGCAGCAATCACAGCTCTGATCAGGGCCGTCTTACACTCCACGAGACCGTTCACGTCAGCCCCCACCTTTAAATACAGACGGAGGGTTTCTCCATTGCTGGCGCCACTGAGAAATTCAGACAGCGCCTCCCGAAGAATCTCTGCTTCCACCGCCCGAAAGGCGCGGACTGCCTCCCCAATCCCCTGCTCGAGGAGAAAGCCGAGGTCAATCTCGAAGCGTCTGCTGAAAAAGGGGTGAAGGTCTTCCCTTATTTTTCGTAAGAACTTTTTCCCCGTCTCCTCCAATCTTTCCAAACACGACATGTCATTAGGGTGCACGTGCTGGACTTCTACGGCAGCCGCAGCTGCAGCATTGGAGTATTCCTTTTTTTCTCCTGCCTTGAGCGACTTCCTCACCATCTCGAACTGAGCATGGAGGGAAGAGACCAGAGATGCTTCCAAGGCATCCAACCGAGACAGAAAAGAGTCTGTGGTGGGAGCGGGGGAGGGAGAGTTCTCAGCCATTTTGAAAAGGTCTTTGAAAAAGGCAGGTGGCCAGATATGTGCGGAAGGATCTCTGCTGAGTCGGTCACAAATGTCCCTGGCATTGTCCCAAAGAGCTAATCTCCAACCTAGTCTCCAACTCAAGCCTGGTAAGAAGCTGCTTAGAAATGCTTGCATGAAGATGCAAGCTCACAAGATCTGCTTGGATCCGCCGGGCCTTCTCAGAGACGGCCCCGGAAAGTTCAGACAACGGCGGCGGCCTTGGGATTTCAGTGATTCAATTTCGGTGTACGTCAGAGAAAAAATACCCACCATCACCACCCACTCAAAACGTCACACTTTTCGCTATACAGCAGCCTTCGCATACTCCCAAATCGTGGTACAGCAGACCACCAGTCACATGCAATACGTCTACATGCACGTACGCAAAGAGGAGGGTTTTGCGAGAGTGCACCGTGACAGGCCGTCTCCCCGTCTCCCGTTAATTACGTCCGAATTCAAGCTCTCACTCGGCATCTGACATCGTCCTGCAAGGGTGCCGTGGCGAATAGTCCGTTTGATTTCCTCTACAAAGGACGCCCGGTGTTCTCTTGAGAAGCTGACATACAACTCTGGTCCGTCAGTGTCCTTCAAGAAAACGATTCCTTGGGCTTCATTCCATCATTGCAACAAAAATTGATATTGCCGCTCTCGACGCGTTCTGAATGAGCGCCAAGATTTTTATTCTATTTTCTTTGTGTAAAGTCTGGCAGCAGACAAGCTGTAACTCTGTAGAAAGAATAAAAAGAATCGGCGGCACTGGCAATACGAAAATGGGATTTGGAACGAGACTTGCGATGCCTGTAAGCAAACGGTATGCGTACACTCAAGTAAGTAACTCAAAGTGTAAGTGTGTGTGTGTGTGTGTGTGTGTGTGTGTGTGAGTGAGAGAGAGAGGGGGGGAGAGAGAGACAGAGACAGAGAGAGAGAGAGAGAGAGAGAGAGAGAGAGAGTGCGTTGGCGCGTGCGTGCCCGTGTGTGTGTGTGTGTGCGTGTGTGTGTGTATGAGAGAGAGAGAGAGGAGGAAGGAGGGAGGGAGAGGGAGAAAGAAAGAGAGAGAGAGAGAGAGAGAGAGAGAGACTGACTAAATGAGTGAGTGAACAGGTAAGTGAGTAGTGAGTGGGCGAGTGCGCGAGTGGGTGACTGAGTGAGTGAGTGATTGGGTGAGTGGGTGGGTCAGTGAGTGATTGAGTTATGGAGTGAGTGAGTGAATGAAGGGAAGAGAGAGAGAGAGAGAGAGAGAGAGAGAGAGAGAGAGAGTGAGAGAGTATGAGCGAGTCAGTATTTGAGTCAGTGACTTAGCGAGTCAATAGTGAGTTAGGCAGCGAGTGAGAATCAGTGAGGTAGATGGTGAGTGAGTGAGTGAGTGAGTGAGTGAGTGAGTGAGTGAGTGTATGTGGTACATGCGAGAAGAAGAAGAAGAAAGCGAAAAAGAAGGAAGACACAGTCTGTCTGTCTGGAAGGAAAAGAAAAGAAAAAAAGTAAGATGCGGGGGGGGGCGGGGGAGAAAGAGAGAGAGAGAGAGCAACGCAGTTTGTTTGCCTTTCTGTGAAAGTAGAGGACATACACTGATGATGCTCCTGATGATGATGATGATGTGACTAAACCCGGCAGCCATCGTGCCCCAATGGCGAATGGCAGCCCATGCATGCAGAGTTCGTCCACCCACGACACTATGCATATGCTTGTCAAAAAGAACAAGTCCTTGCTTCCTTCGTTTCTTTCTTGCTTGCTTGCTTGCTTTCGTTCTTTCTTTCTTTCTTTCTTTCTTTCTTTCTGCCTGCCTGCCTGCCTGCCCGCCTGCCTGCCTCTTTGTTTTTGTCTGTTGTTTACGTAATCGACCGGAAGGATGAAAAGAAAGGCAACACACAGTCGATTTGTGTCTCTCTCTGTCCGTCCGTCTGGCCGTCTGTCTGTCTGTCTGTCTGACTGACTGAGAGAGCGCGCCAAAAGAAGAAAGAAAAAAACAGAAGGGAATAAAGAAAGAGAAAAAGGTAAAACAAAGACCATAGAGTCTGTCTGTCTGTCTTGCAGATCATGGTGAAGAAAAGGACCGAAACTTCCAAGGCCGCCAAAGCCGGCAACGAGAGCGATGCCTCCAAGTCCCTCAAGCCTTCCCAGTCAAAGCAGAAAAAGACCAAGCCCATCAAAGAACCTGCTGCGCCCAAGGGCAAGGGGAAGGCAGCGAAGACGAAAGTCACAGCCGCCAATCCTCTCCAGGCAGCAACCCCTGCAGCGAAGGCATACTCCTACTGCGACTACATCCGTGACGATGACACACCGGGTGCGATTGCAAACAAAGTCTACCACGACACCGCCTATGGGTTTCCAATCCGGGGGAGTGACGATGAATTGTTTGGCCGTCTCGTGCTGGAGATCAACCAAGCAGGTCTCAGCTGGACGACCATTTTGCTCAAGCAAGAGAACTTTCGTGCAGCGTACAGCAACTTTTCCGTCTCTGCGGTAGCAGCGTACAAGGAAGCTGATGTGAACAGACTTCTCAATGACGCCGGAATCATCCGAAATCGGATGAAGATTGATGCAGCGATTCATAACGCTAATGTGGTGAGGGAGATGCAGAGAGACCCTACAGTCGGGTCGTTTGAGGTCTGGTTGAACGGAAAGGGCAAGGCGTGCGGGGGAGCAAAGGATGCGTGGGTGAAGGCTTTCAAGGCTCAAGGGTTCCGTTTTGTGGGGGGGGAGATTGTGAATGAGTTTCTGCTCAGCAGCGGATACCTGAAGGGAGCGCACAAAGTGTCATGCCCTGTCTTTGCCCAGATTGAAAAGCTGAAGCCATATTGGGCAAATGAAAACATATCTTAAAGTCTACGTGACTTGGTTGGTAATGGGTACCGTAATGCTGGATATAATGCTCCTGAATGCATGTTGCATACATTTTCCGTGGGATCCAGACTAAATTCCAGTTCATGACTTCATTTGCAGGTGCACTATGACTCACAAACTCGCTCACAAGCTGGCCTACATGCAGTAAAAAGAGTATGAATATCAAAGCTATTAAAATCAATTAAATTCTAAATGATATAGCCTTAATGTAAGCCTAGGATGGGATAAGATTTCATATTTTGGGAGTCTTTCTAGGAATTACTAGGAATCTTTGCGGTCCACTGCCAGGTATCGGCTTGCACCCTAAATAAGCTAAACTATATAGTTCTGTATATAGACAGTATAGTATTTAAGTGAAAATTTATACATTATATAACTATAAATCAACTTAATGTTAATTTACAGTCAAATTTAACATATATCAAATCATTTGAAAGAAAATTTTTGTGAAGTACCAGCTATATGGCGGGGCTGGCCACTGGCGTTATAAAATTAAGGGTTTGACATCGCTAGGTATCGCTAGTAAACAACCTCTTAGACAACCTTTGATATACCTAGTGATACACTCTCTCTAGGAATTCTCCCACGAATCAGCGTCACTTATGCGCTAGCTCATACGTGGCGGCATAAGCTCGCTAGTGCAAGTCTGCGACAACGCTGTACCTGATCGAGGTGGCAGAGTATGAGAGAATCCATCCCGATTTCCGATCGAATAATTTAGTGATTTTAACTAAGAATATTTGATTGAATTTAACGCTATATTTAACGTTGCACCAGACTATATGTTTAATAAATCTATTAATCAATTAATAACAATAAAACTGTTTCGTTTATTACTGTAACAGACTAGAAGCATATAGAAATGCTAGCAAAAATGGGCTGTTGCATGGCGATGACGTATCATATCACGTATGATGATGATGCTTAGTAGCGATGATGACTAAGAGGATAATGAATATCTATTATAATGGTGAGCTTAATGTACAACAGTACAAGGTCGAGATCAAGCCTAATTACAATACTGTCAACTTCGGGCATTTAAATGTTTAATTAACTAAATGAATTGATTTCAAATATCATGGTTCAATTAACTAAGCGAATTACTCACCACTCCTTTGGCGAGACCACCTTCGGTACAATCAGCAACCTTCGGGGATCTTCTTTATCGAGTGCCACCCTGAAATAGGCCTTCTTCCCATACACCCCGTGGGAAGTGACTAGGTCGGTGAGCCGCTTGTAATCCTTCCACGTCTGGCTTCCCTCTTCACCCATGCGGAATCTCTACACAAGGGTGCGTTTCTCGTCATAAATCAGAAGGGCAGAAAGCTCTTGCTCAAAACCTTTTAGCTTGGCAGGCAGAGCGCCTGACGAGGCTGACGGTATACCGGGCATGGCAAGGCTCACCTGCGCCTTGACGTAAAACTCCTTTCCTAGTTCTTTCGTTTCTCCCGTTTCTTCCTTCTTCCCCCCCTTTCGAGAATCGCTCATTGGGAGGAGCTGTGCTGCCCCATCTGTTTGGAAGCAGGAAGACGAGACGACAATAAAGTCATCTTAAGGCTCCCCCCTTTCCTTTTCCTTCCCCTCTGCAGATCGTTCTTGCTTTTCTGTCTTCTTTCTACTACCAGCAACAAAACTCTGTGAGCACTCATTCTTGTGTTCCCCCTTCCAGTATGCTCTCTGGCACTCTTTGCCGCAGTACAGAACGAGAAGGCAACCGTGACACTTCTTCAAATCAGCCTCGGACGAACTCTTTCCGCACTGTGTGCATGCCTCCCCATCCTGGCCCCTCAACTTTAAATTCGCTCTTTTCATAGCCACAACCTCCACCTCATCCCCAACATTTACTTCCCCCTCCATTGAGGTCCCTCCGCCTCCCACCCCTGACTTTTCAACCGTCACCCTAAAACGTCCTGACCTGTACTCAACCCCCCTCACCACCGCCCTTTTGCCATTCAAATCCGCTCTCTGCTTCAACCCCGAGATCTTCACACAGGTGTCCTCAGAGAGGAAAGAGTATTTAGCACGGAACGACATCTTATCGCATAACTGCTGCAGGAGTTGCGGGGTGCACGTGGGCACTCACATCTGTCCCACTTTGCAGAGATGCGCGATGTCAAGGGGGCTGGAGGCAAGGGAGTCCCCCTTGGAGGAAGACTTACAGCTGATGGTGGGGTCTGCCCCCAATTCCATCACTAGGTTAGCGGAGTTCTAGAAACGGGGATACGAAGGGACGGTGGCATTCATCATGATCTCAAAAAGGGGGGGCCAACCGAGACGGTTCTTGGTATTTATCTCTACTCTCCGCTTTTTGAAGAGACGTGCAATGGCAAAACTCCCGTCTGTCGACCCCAACCCCACACAATGGGTGAGGAGAGAATAGCTTGCCACATCTATTACATTAGGATTGGCACCGTGATCCAGGAGGAACTCAGTGAGTGCCACGCAATCTGCGTCTGTCGAAGGCTTTAGAGGTATCTTGAGATGGTATCCTAACCTTTTTGCACATATGATCAGTGTTTGGAGGGGCGAGAACTGCATCAGGCTCCCTCACCGATTCAGCAGTCTCCTTCTCTCCCCCCCCTCTTCTGAACACTTCAGCACCGTCTCCCTCACAGAGGCACTGTTTCTGACAGCACAGGCAAGGAAGAAGGAAGAAAGACCCGAGGGGTCTGCATAAGGATTCAGGCCCATGCCCTTACACCACCCATCATAGAACTGCTTTCCGGGGTAGGACGGCCTAGATTGGTCATGTTTGACTTCTGACTGATCCCCGTCTCTATACGGGTCGTTCTTATTCTTCTCTAAATTTGTCATGGCACGAATCACACGTTCGTAATTCATGGTGTCTAAGTTCTTTCCTGCTTGGATGCTTGTAAAAACAGAAGAGAAAAAACAGCGCAGACAAGGACAGAGAGAGAAATGAATAAGGGGAAGCTAGCTTCAAACACTTTACACCTGCCGTCTCGTTTCACTTCGTTTCTGGATATAGATCATGCAAGCACGATGTTTTTCTCACCAAGAAGCTCACGAAGGGGATGGCCTCTGTGCAGCAGATTGGTTCTGGTTGGATGAACGTTTTGAGCTGTACGAACACATCGTTGATTGAGTCGAATCGAAAGATCTTGCCGTTTCATGGCAGCTAGGAAGATCCAACTCATGTAAAATTAGGCCCCGGAAAGACAACTCAGCTTGAATCGGGGGCGCTTACCAAATTTCAGCCAGGGGCATGCAAGAAGAATTATTTCGCTTTCCAGGCCATTCGCATGGAGTGCGTCAGATGAATTAAATGCCTTCTTCGGTTTCATCGATCCGAAATCAATACTTGATTGCGATTGATGGAAGATTGACCCCTAGATTGACCCAGTGGAGGGATTGCTGAATGATTGTTCTGGGTTCTGGGTTCTCTTATGACCGGCACCAGTATACGTACGTATACAAGACCATAGCCTCAAGTGGAAGTGTACATGTATACAACCACAAGGTTGCAGGCGAAGGATTGAAGATCGCTGAAGGTGTTTTTCTCTCAGCGCAACACTGGAAAACGCGCTTCCTGTTCGAAAAGAAACGGCCACCACGCTGAGCAGTAGTCTGTTCAGGCATGTTCGGTGCGTTAGCTTATTGTCTTGAATCGTCATTCATTCTATGCAATCGTTTTGAACGTAATGTGTAGACCTCGATAAAGCTTCATAGGCATGAGGAGGTTTTAGACTGAATCTTCTTCCTTTCCTCTCGAGGTTCTTCTCACGCAGCCCTGTGTTCTGCGACTTTATGGTTTCCTTCTTTTGGGCGCACTCATTTCATTCAAAAGAGCTCAGTGTTCTGTTATGTCCAGCCATCCTGTGTGTGCTCTCTTTTCGACCAAGACAGAAGTAAAGGGAAGATAGGTTGAAGTTGAAAGCTGGTACATAACGAAGTTGAAAGCGGGTACCCCAGTCATATCTACCAGGGCTCTGAGAGATCAGCTGACTCACGGCAGATCGAAGCAACAGACACCCGTCGACTGCATTATCTCCTTTTCGACATTCTAAGGTCGGTGGTCTATTCTCTCCTGGGAGGGACGCTTTCGTCTCTTCTTTAGTTCCTCAGCATGGATCATGGACAGACATTCCTGTAGCTCGGTTCGTTAGCTGAGGGGTTCACTGATTTATGAATGCATTATGTATGGATTGCCAACGTCTGAGCAAGGGAGTGCAGTGCACACGATCAGAAAGTAGACCTTTCGGTGGCCTTTCTCGAAGTCTTAGGCCCGTCGGGCGTGATGGCTTCAGTTTCTGTCGTATGCACTGAATGGTTTGGGTGTGGTGCGTCTGTTCTGCTACTTTTTCCCCTTCCCCTCTTTGTTGGTCGGGGCGTGTGGGAATAGATGTGTGGTGCCTTACCTGTGTCTTTGTGTGGGAGTGGCTCTCTGTCGTTTTCTATAATCCCGATCCACGCGTGTCTGTGTGGCTGATAGTTGCATGCATTGATCATCAATCAAAGGAAGGAAGGAAGGAGGGAAAGAAGGCGTGAGGGGTTCGGGTTCATGGCGAAGGGGGAGAGGAGGCCGTGAAGTGTAAGACCCCTCCAAGCAGGTGTCCTCTTTGGCCTCCCTCTATGTGAGGGTTTCTGGGCCTGTGGCCATGTGCCCCTCCCCCTGTCCACCTGTCTGTTGTGTCCCTGCAGGTGTCTTTTCTTCCCCTTTCTTGAGCTGATTGGAAACCCTTTAGCTCGGAGAACGGATCAAGGTCGCGACATGGTTCTGGGTGATCGTGAGTGATCATCCTCCACGCACCCTCTGTTCCTGAATCCCGCCGAATCCCGTTCATGCGCTGATGACTCGTGCGTAGGTGAGGGGATATAGCTCTTCCAGATCATTGTGTTTTTGCTTCGGGGCTCTCTTTCTCTCTTTCTTTCTCTTTGCCCCACGGCATGGATCATGGACAGACATTCCTGTAGCTCGGTTCGTTGGCTGAGGGGTTCACTGATTTATGAATGCATTATGTATGGATTGTCAGTGTCCGAGCAAGGGAGTGCAGTGCACACGATCAGAAAGTAGACCTTTCGGTGGCCTTTCTCGAAGTCTTAGGCCCGTCGGGCGTGATGGCTTCAGTTTCTGTCGTGTGCACTGAATGGTTTGGGTGTGCGTGCGTCTGTTCTGCTACTTTTTCCCCTTCCTCTCTTTGTTGGTCGGGGCGTGTGGGAATAGATGTGTGGTGCCTTACCTGTGTCTCTGTGTGGGAGTGGCTCTCTGTCGTTTTTTGTGATCCCGATCCACGCGTGTCTGTGTGGCTGATAGTTACATGCATTGGTCATTAATCAAAGGAAGGAAGGAAGGAGGGAAAGAAGGCGTGAGGGGTTTGGGTTCATAGCGAAGGGGGAGAGGAGGCCGTGAAGTGTAAGACCCCTCCAAGCAGGTGTCCTCTTTGGCCTCCCTCCATGTGAGGGTGTCTGGGCCTGTGGCTGTGTGCCGCTCCCCCTGTTTATCTGTCTGTTGTGTCCTTGCAGGTGTCTTTTCTTCCCTTTTCATGAGCTGATTGGAAACCTCTTTAGTTCGAAGAGGGGGTCAAGGTCGCGACATGGTTCTAGGTGATCGTCAGTAATCATCCGTGTGGCCTAGCGTGCGGCGTCTCCTCCGGATTGAGCGAAGAGCAGCCGCTGGATACAATTCTAACGATTATTTCGTATGTTATGAGGGGGCTAGTGAGGAGGTGTCTCAGCCCGTCTCACTTGTGTCTGAATTTTGTGCACGCGCTGTTGATGGTCTACTGTGGTCTAGTCTCTATAGTCTAGTCTGTGGTTTCTACTAGGACTTCTATTAATTAATCCATTACTCTAGCCATTATTTCTATGTGTAAACTGAATATACGGCGCTAAGTTGCTTGAAACTTATAGGATATACCACTTTTTTTCTTTGTTAGTAGTACTTAGGAATTGGATTACAGGATTATATTGTGTTTGAGGCCGAAGCTAGTGACCATGTTTGATTTGATTATATTTGATTTGATTTGATTTGATTTGAGCTTCAACCTCAAATATTTGATATTTGAGGTAAGATTTGAGGTTAACCTCTTAGGGTTCCTCACTGAGTTACTGACTTACTGTCACTCTGATCATTTTTCTCATGACAATAGTTATCAGAACATTTCTGATGTGTGTTTCAAAAATTTAAAAAAATATATATAAAATTATAACTTATCAGTTCCGTAAAAAAAATATGCCTGTGTGGCAGTGTATATACACTAGTCACTGAGACTCACTCTAGTACTAATAGAGATTAAGAACGTAAAATTGATAGATTTGAAATTGCATATGACTTTTTGTTGATACGATAAAGTTAGAGCACGTACCAAAATTGAGGTGACAATCACTCAGCTTTATGGCACTTCCTTTTCCTCTTCTTCATGATCACTTTCTTCAATGTGAATCGAATCGATCGGTGGTGGGAGCTGCTGAGAGCTTTTTCTCTGGCTTTTCGGCTTTCCAGGAGTGGGTGCTCCTGGGCTTCTATTCGGTTGCGGAGAGATGACAACGGGGTGAGACGGAGAACCGCGCACACGTTTGCTATTGCTGTTGGTGTTGGAACCGTCCTGTTTCTGGGCAGCTAAGCATCCAGAGTTGGTAAGTTCGGCTACCCTCTGTGCCGCGCCAGGGCCGACAACAAGCCCCTTGTGTTGGAGGTGAATATAGAGAGGTCGGTAGCCTTCCTCACCCGGAGTGATGACTTTCTCAGGAGGGGGAAGTTTCCCCCCAGCCTTCTCAGCATTTGCGTCTGCGGCCGCCTCCTTTGGTTTCAAATTGGTCCTCCCGCCGGGCCCTGCAGGAGCGGCCCCCCCTCCAGCACTGTCAGCAGCCCCCCCGCTGCCTTTTCCCTTGCCTTTCTGGAACTGCTCCACACCGACAGGGAATGTGGTCGCAGCCTTTCGACGCTCGGGGTCAGGGGCATGCTGCAATCTCTCGTGGTTCACATCCAAAATGTCCCAGTCATACAGCATGTCTCCGGTGGCGAATCGGTCAAAAGCGGGGTACCTCACCCGTGGATCCGTCTCGTAGGCGACAATCTGCTTCTCATGCACCTTCACCAACTTATCAGCCCAGTTCCGTTGAGCCAACGGGAGGAGGCACGTCAGATTGTTCTGAAACCCTAA
>JAHBMJ010000631.1:112403-124706 GCA_018398765.1 Chromera velia | reverse complement strand
CCTTGGCGAAGGCGCCCTCGGGCCTTGGCCAGGCTCCGCCCCCCCCCGGCTTTCACGCACAAAAGCCCACGCATGCATGCACCATCTTTCAGCAAAGCTGCATGCATACTTCCTGCATGCATGTATGGAGATCAGTGGAGGAAGTGTTGATCGGTCTCTATTTTTGTATCCCACCTTCACATCGAATCGATAGATCACCCGAACACATCCAGCAAGGCAGGGAGTGGTTATTAAAGAGTGCGAGGCCCTAGGCATGCAGGGACCTCAGCACATCTTGCAGGAAGGAATTTTTATATGGCAGTTCTAGGGGCACTGAGGCATAGGGACCACGCGGGGTGCCTATATGTAGAGCAACTAGGATTGACGGAAATACGAACCAAACCTATATGCATATACCGGACCAATACACGCCCGGAGAGGCGATAAGAGAGAATGCATGCATGGGGATGCAGAGGCGTAATGCATTACATTGTCCTCTTTGCATGAAGACTTCATTGTGTTGACGGTTTGAGACAGATGGGATTTAATTCTTTGCCTTAGTCTTGCAAGCACGTCCAGCTGCCCAGAGCTAGTCTATTGAATTCCAGGCAGCAAGCAAAATGATTGTACTCATAACAGGGGCGACGGGGTTTGTAGGTCAGGCAATTCTTTTCCAGCTGCTCTCGAACCATGAAAGGCTGGGCCTCAGAAAGTGCTACGTCATCGCACGGGCAGGAAAGACCGAGAGTGCAAAGGAGCGCGTCTTCCAAAGCCTCCAGAAGCTGGGGCTGGGAGAGTCTCTCATCACGTCGCTCGTCTCGGTCGTCACAGGAGATGTCACCCAGCCTCTCGCTTCGGCGGACTTCCCGGGCACCTCCGTTTTGGTTAATTCTGCAGCGACGGTCAAGTTTGATCTGCCAAAGCAGAATGCAATAGAATCGAACTTGGGTATCTGCAAGAGAGTATTTGCACTCGCAGCAAGTCTCCCGGATCTCTCAAAGTTCATTCACATCTCCACTGCATTTGTAAATGCCCCCCAAGGCGCAACTGCCCGCTTGCCCTTTCGTTTCACATCCATAGAAGAGTTGGAAAAGTTTTGCCACGGCGAAGACTTAGGGGGTCATCCAAACACCTACACGTGCAGCAAAAACGTGTGCGAAGAATGGCTGCGGATTGCATGCCAGAGAGTGGGAATGAAACTGGTGATCCACCGTCCGTCTATAGTCACCGGTGCAGTGCGCACACCCTACCCCGGATGGGTTCAGGAGAACCGAACAGGAATGCACGCAGTGGCAATTGCGGGATGGAAGGGGAAGCTCTCGAAGATAATCTCCGACCCCGCCAAGCGGCTGCCCATCGTCCCTGTGGACACAGTGGCAGAGCTCTGCTTGGAGGAAATCGAGAAGAGCGAGGACGAGTCGCCAGAGTTTTGTGTCAGACACGCGGCATGTCCCCCAGACAGTCAGTCAGTCAGTCAGTCAGTTTGTTTTTTGGTAATGCTTGTTTACTCTTCCCTTCAAAAGACGAGAACAAAAAAAACGAGTATATGGGCGTGTGCCTGCACAGACGAGTAAAGGAACGTGCAATTCAGCCAACCGGTGTCTTCTTGTGTTTACATTCACATGTGCACGGACTGACCGATAGATTCCTTCATGAAGGCTCTGTGAGGAAGGAGAGGGGATTTCATCTGCTGCTTGTTTATTTCCTTCCCGCCTGTCTGCTGATCCAGTTGAATTTGACGGGCCTCCGTGGAATCCATTCAGAGGGCATCAATGAATGATTCTTCATTTCTTCAAAATTCTATCTGAATTAATTCATGTGTGATTTTTCATTCATTCCACCGAGATAGACATTACGTATGCTCGATGATCGCATGCATGCATGCATGCAGGTTTGTTAAATCTGAGTGACCTCGCGGAAACTTGGAGGTCTTCTGGGATGTCTTTCAAGATCGTCAGCCCGTGTGTGTGCGAGTGCGTGCCCAGACAGCAGGTCCTCCTGGGAATGGGAAGCCTTTGGAGTGGTGCGTGCATGGTAGTGGGAAATAAAAAGGGGGGGGAGAAACTAGCGCGGAGAGTGGAAAGCCAGAAAAGAATGCTCGACGCCTTCACGTTCTTTTTCGCCAACGACTGGGACTTTGGCAACGACGTCGGTCATCTCTCATCTTTTCGTGAGTACGCAGAAGACCTCAGGCAGTACCATCAGACGCTAGTCAGCGCTCTGTACGATCAATTTATCGACCCCCCGCCTATGCATGTGGAAACCCCCAAAATCCCTCCCGATGATGCTGGTCGCCCCGTACCGTCGGCGGCTCCATTTGCAGCTGCATCCTCCGTTTCCCTTCAGCAGCAGAGAAACCCCGACCTCGACGACATGATTCAGATTCCCGACAATGTGTTGTCCGAGGAGACTTCCGAACTGAGGCATCGACTGATCTCTGAAGAAGAGGCAGCAGCCTGCAAGGCGGCCTCGCCCGCTGTTGCTGCGATGAATGATCGGAGAACGACGATTGTGAATTTGAGCAGAAGGCGGATGACATTGACGGCAAGGAGGCATTCGTCAGAGACGGGGAGGAGGAGCAGTAAGACGGTCTCCGTGAACCTTCAGGCAATCCTGTCGTTTGCAGTTGGAGAATTAGACTTGCAGGGCGAGTCGGATGGAGACGGGTAGACCTAGAGAGATTAATTCAACACCCGGTGGATTTAAGAAAAGATGCGAGGGGTTGCTTGATGGCCTGAACTGTTTGGTTCCCTCTCCTCTATGCCTGTTTGGGGCGCGCAGAAATTTTGTTTGGAGGGGACTGTAAGGCATGGGGAGGGAGAGACGGGCGCGCGCAAGAGAGAGCGGAAAAGGGAAAATTCAACCGATTCAAAATGTGTGCTTAGCTAACACACACAAAAAAGTTAGCCATTCTGCGTTATAAGCGATAGCTAGCGTATAGTGGTTTCAAGTTTAACGCAAAAAAAATTAGTCAAACTTTCTAGTTGGCTTAGAATGCTTTTATAAAGGTAAAGACTAAGGTAAAGAACAAGTATAACGGCTGGTACAGTATGGAATCAGCATGTACCAGTTTAGTATAGTATATATAAAAAAAAATAACTTTGAAAGATTCAATGATGCATAAGTAAAAAACATTGTTCAAACCAAATACAGTGTTTAATACACTCTTATGCTAGTGTTCATAATCATGCTTCTTATACTTTTTTGGCCTAGGTACTTCTATAGCTAGACTTCTAGAGATTTTAGCTAAATAACTGTTATGTTTGGCTCAGACGCGGCCTACACAGTTACCCCGGCGGACCCGGCATGCCTCTCCCTGCGCGGTGTAGAGCGCCTACTAGTAGATTTATTCGATCCGCAGCACCTCCATAAATATTTCTTACTCATGCAGCACAGCGTTTGCTGTCACTGCTTTGTCCAGCTAGTTGTCCAGCTAATCCATGGAATCAAACCTCTCCCCTTATCTAACATACTCACGCAACCGCGATCTGGAGATCTATTGTCTCATGTCTAGACTGTCTATGAATGAAATCTAGCTGGCATACAATATCGTAGCTGACATCGGTTACCAGAATATTAAAAAAAAAAAACGGTTTCCGTGCATGACAACGTTTCTATACTTTTCTTTTTTTTGCACAACCTCTATATTTAAAAAATAAGAATGAAACTATTAATTAGAACTATCTATTTCTAGAACAAGATAAAAAAAGGGCCAAAACACTGCCAAACCTCATTCAGAATTATGATACAAATCTCATTTAACAAATCTAAAACACATTCCCAACTTTTTCATGAATCTGACCTAATTTTTCAAAATGTTCATACTATTTTTTAAACGCTACGTCACGCAGCAGCTATCTGAAAAGCGAACTCAGACGTTTCTCGTGACGCGTTTCTTTAATGAAAAAAACGGATGGATGGAAAGAGGGACTCAGACACATCCTCGTGACGCCTTCCTTTAATCAAAAAAACAGATCGATGGAACGAGGGACTGAGAGGGACTCAGACGGATCCCCGTGACGCCTTTCTTGGATCAAAAAAACAGATGGATGGAAAGAGGGACTCAGACAGCTCCATGTGACGCCTTTCTTTCATCAAAAAACGGATGGATGGAAAGACAGACTCAGAAAAATCCTCGTGACGCCTTTCTTAGATGAAAAAAACAGATGGATGGAAAGAGGGACTCAGAAAAATCCTCGTGACGCCTTTCTTTAATGAAAAAAACGGATGGATGGAAAGACAGACTCAGACGGATCCTTGTGACGCCTTTCTTTAATGAAAAACACGGATGGATGGAAAGAGGGACTCAGACGGATCCTTGTGACGCCTTTCTTTCATTAAAAAAAACAGATGGATGGAAAGAGGGACTCAGACGGATCCTCGTGACGCCTTTCTTTAACCAAAAAAACAGATCGATGGAAAGAGGGACTCAGAAAGATCCTCGTGACGCCTTTCTTTCATCAAAAAAACATATCAATGGAAAGAGGGACTCAGAAAGATCCTCGTGGCGCCTTTCTTTATTATATAATCAAAAAAACAAATGGATGGAAAGAGGAACTCAGCAAGATCCTCGTGACGCCTTTCTTTAATGAAGAAAACGGATGGATGGAAAGACAGACTCAGACAGATCCTCGTGACACCTTTCTTTAATGAAAAAAACGATTCGATGGAAAGAGGGACTTAGACGGATCCTCGTGACGCCTTTCTTTCATCAAAAAAACGGATGGATGGAAAGAGGGACTCAGAAAAATCCTCGTGACGCCTTTCTTTTATCAAAAAAACGGATGGATGGAAAGAGGGACTCAGACGGATCCTCGTGACGCCTTTCTTTAATCAAAAAAACAGATCGATGGAAAGAGGGACTCAGAAAAATCCTCGTGACGCCTTTCTTTCATCAAAAAAACAGATCGATGGAAAGAGGGACTCAGAAAAATCCATGTGACGCCTTTCCTTCATCAAAAAAACAGATGGATGGAAAGAGGGACTCAGACGGATCCTCGTAACGCCTTTCTTTAATGAAAAAAACGGATGGATGGAAAGAGGGACTCAGAAAGATCCTCGTGACGCCTTTCTTTATTATATAATCAAAAAAACAAATGGATGGAAAGAGGAACTCAGAAAGATCCTCGTGACGCCTTTCTTTAATGAAGAAAACGGATGGATGGAAAGACAGACTCAGACAGATCCTCGTGACACCTTTCTTTAATGAAAAAAACGATTGGATGGAAAGAGGGACTTAGACGGATCCTCGTGACGCCTTTCTTTCATCAAAAAAACGGATGGATGGAAAGAGGGACTCAGACGGATCCTCGTGACGCCTTTCTTTAATAAAAAAACGGATGGATGGAAAGAGGAACTCAGAAAGATCCTCGTGACGCCTTTCTTTAATGCAGAAAACAGATGGATGGAAAGACAGTCTCAGACGGATCCTCGTGACGCCTTTCGTTATAAAAACAAAAACAGATCGATGGAAAGACAGTCTCAGACAAATCCTCGTGACGCCTTTCTTTCATCAAAAAAACAGATCGATGGAAAGAGGGACTCAGAAAAATCCTCGTGACGCCTTTCTTGCATCAAAAAAACGGATACATGGAAAGACAGACTCAGACGGATCCTCGTGACGCCTTTCTTTCATCAAAAAAACAGATGGATGGAAAGAGGGACTCAGACTGATCCTCGTGACGCCTTTCTTTCATCAAAAAAACAGATGGATGAAAAGAGGGACTCAGAAAGATCCTCGTGACGCCTTTCTTTAATCAAAAAAACGGATGGATGGATGCAAAGACAGACTCAGACGGATCCTCGTGACGCCTTTCTTGGATGAAAAAAACAGATGGATGGAAAGAGGGACTTAGACGGATCCTCGTGACGCCTTTCTTTAATGAAAACAATGGATGGATGGAAAGACAGACTCAGACGGATCCTCGTGACGCCTTTCTTTAATGAAAAAAACAGATGGATGGAAAGACAGACTCAGACGGATCCTCGTGATGCCTTTCTTTAATGAAAAAAAAGGATGGATGGAAAGAGGGACTCAGAAAGATCCTCGAGACGCCTTTCTTTCATCACAAAAAAACGGATGGATGGAAAGAGGGACTCAGAAAAATCCTCGTGACGCCTTTCTTTAATGAAAAAAACAGATGGATGGAAAGAGGGACTCAGAAAAATCCTCGTGACGCCTTTCTTTAATGAAAAAAACGGAGGGATGGAAAGACAGACTCAGAAAGATCCTCGTGAGGCCTTTCTTTAATGAAAAAAACAGATGGATGGAAAGAGGAACTCAGAAAAAACCTCGTGACACCTTTCTTTCATCAAAAAAATGGATGGATGGAAAGAGGAACTCAGAAAGATCCTCGTGACGCCTTTCTTTTATCAAAAAAACAGATGGATGGAAAGACAGACTCAGAAAAATCCTCGTGACGCCTTTCTTTCATCAAAAAAACGGATGGATGGAAAGAGGAACTCAGAAAAATCCTTGTGACGCCTTTCTTTCATGAAACAAACAGATGGACGGAAAGAGGGATTCAGAAAAATCCTCGTGACGCCTTTTTTTTATCAAAAAAACAGATGGATGGAAAGAGGAACACAGAAAAATCCTCGTGACGCCTTTATTTAATGAAAAAAATGGATGGATGGAAAGACAGACTCAGAAAAATCCTCGTGACGCCTTTCTTTAATGAAAAAAACGGATGGATGGAAAGAGGGACTTAGAAAAATCCTCGTGACGCCTTTCTTCAATCAAAAAAACAGATCGATGGAAAGACAGACTCAGAAAAATCCTCGTGACGCCTTTCTTTAATGAAAAAAATGGATGCATGGAAAGACAGACTCAGAAAAATCCTCGTGACGCCTTTCTTTAATGAAAAAAACGGATGAAAGTATATAAGAAGAAAAAGGCGTAGAGAAACAGCGAGAAGAAGGGAAGAGACTGTTACACAAAACAACTGAATGGAGACACCATCAAGAGCAAAAGAGAAAACGGAGAGGGAAAAGCACCGGAACAGACAAGCGACCGAGAAAACAAATTTTAAAAAGAGTTTTGGCAGAGAGAACAAAAGAGAAATTTATGTGATGAATGATCAGCCCCGGTGCTGTGTGTCCATGAATCCCTGTGTCCCCCTTGCGCATGCGTCTGCAAGCAAGGTTGTGCTTAGATGCAGGACTAAAGTTTCGACCGACTGATTGTCCACGACCGTCACGGAGCACGATGCACTGGGCAGAAACGGAGACTCCGAAGAGAAGGATCACCTTCAGGCACGAGGAGAGAGCGACCCACGTCCAAGAGTCACTGTGCTCGTCGCGGCTCCTGACGACAGCTAGTCGCGACCCGGTTTGGCACTCGGCTGCGCAAGCAGCAACACGAAAAACCTGCAGTGCATACGCAGAGAATCGCAGAGAGTGCAACCATGAAAGACTCCACTCCACGAGATGCGGAGTCATCCAACGATCCGTTGTGAGCCGGCTTGTGTACGGAAGAGCCTGCGGAGAGGTCATCACGATAAGAGAAGAATTGAGCAGACAGCTCCAAACAGTTGAACGAGGGGAGTGAAAGAAGCGGAAATACAGAAGGCTCTACCACCGTGAGCCGCAGAGTCGTGAAACACTCATTGACAAGGCAGATTGGCATTGTTTGTAGGCCCAGTGAGCCAATAAGCACAGACTGTTCGAACGACGGCGCTGTCACGCCACCGTCCCCCCCAAAACAGAGGAACCGAAGAAGACAAGCAGACCACCCAATCCCAAACCAGTTCCTGGCCCCGCTTGTGAGTTTTTGTTCACTTGCAGCATTGAAGAACTGCAGGGTTTTGTTTCTCACAAAAGTAGAATAGTAGAGTAGTAGAGACAGTCTCCTGACCTGTAGCAAACCAAGATGTCTGCGGGACTATCGATGAAGGCAAAACCTTTCCGTGAGCTCCCTAGTCAGACTCTCCCCTCCACGCCACCACATACCCCCGGCCGGCACTTCGAGCCCAATGACCGGAGATAGGTCACAGACCTCCATGCCCTTTGCAGCACACAAAATGCAGCTGGACAAGCCTAGTGGGCAGGCATGCAGGCAAGCCATGCAGGAGGGTCCAACGTTCCGGCGAAGCCCATCAAAGCCCACTGTGGTGAGGAAGATCGATTGAAGAAGAGAGAGAGGCAGATTCCCATCTGCATGCATAGACGTAGAGTACAAGCACACGTGCAAGAACGTCTGCGTAGCCTGAAACGCAATCCGAACCACGCTGACGGAATGAAACTCACAGCAGCAGTGACAACAACCCATAGCAGAAAGATGGAGGAAGCCATATGCAGATGGAAGCAAACCCAAAGGAAGACATCAAAGGTCTCCTGCAGCAGCATCAACACTCGCCATGTAGAAGGCAAGCTGCTGCTGCGATGAACACAACCGAAGCGATGGTTGCTGTCACGTTTCCGTCCACATAGACGGACCGTAAGGATGGAACGAAGACAAGCTGCGCATGATGAGAGGCAGAAGGTAAAATGTCAGAATTGGAGAGACGAACCAGAGAGGGAGAGTGAGGGCCAAGCGGACTAGGAGAGGGGTGACCGCCAAGAACGAATCGCAGTAGCATGACGGCAACACTCATGCATTCGTCAACGGATATCAACGAATCCCTCCCACGGAGACGGGAGGAGACGGCAAATTGGTCGCTGTCCTTCTGAAGTCTCCCTGCCTGTGAAGACGCCGTGCCCATCCTTCATTCCCTTTCCCATGCAATCTCAACAACACTTATTGCAGAAGGCATTCAAAATATTTTGCGCTTGCTGTCCTCAGGTATGCCAACCGATCGGACCAAGCTTGACTCGAGCAAAAGGTAAAGGAGACGGCTTGACGATCCACAGTTGCGACAACCCTGAACGAACCCAACTGTCCTCTTTCCCAACAACAGCGCAATTTTGAACCGCCTTCGTAAGAAAGAGGAACGTGTTACGGATAGTCGAGGAGTATTTCGAGTGGGAAACTGGCAAGAAGAGCGCGTGGAATCGCTCTTGTAAGAAAGGGGAATGTGTTATGGACTCTTTGTCACGGAAAGGGTGCATGCCGCCCGTTGGGTCGGCCCCCGGCCGACGTGTACGCGCGCGCGGGCCAGACCTTTAAGGATACCTCGAGCCGCCGCGAAATGCCGCGAATCAGTATACTGCATGGCATATGCAGAATTTTTCAGATGGCCCCATGCATGCACGCGATTCTCCGTGGCTATATACAAAGGCGCACTGAGTTCAATGTATGTATGTTCAATGTACATTATTAGACAGAATGCACGGCCTGGCAATTGTGGACCTGATTGAGATTGGCTCTGACTCGATCAACACAGTTCGGGCCACGAGTGTAATTCTCAGGGCTTTCTTCTTTGACAATCAGTTGTGATCGAATAACTGCGTGGCGCACAGTAAGCCCCAAGTGTCCATCAAGACTCAGAGTTCGACGAAAGTCGACCTCATTCATGAAGAGACAGGACCAAGAAACAGACCGAGCGCAAACATCTGAAGAGTCTCAATATGTTCACGGCACGTATCGCCTCTGAGGGTGTCGTCTCTGTGTTTCACTTTGATTTCTTCAGGAGCCTGACGGTAGATCAAACGTCTTTGAGTTAGGGAGCCGGTCTTTGATCCGTTTTTCTCTTCCGTCAGCTTTGGAAAGACCAGCCAGCCGCATCAGGCAGCACTGCTGCTGCATCGATTGACTCAATCATCTCGAGGTTTATCGAAGGGATGATCAAAGCGAAGAAGCCATTTTTCGGTGCGCACGGCCTCGCGGGGCGAAGAAGCAGCTGGCGTGCGGGGAACTCTTTTGGTCTGCAGATTCTTTGGCTGGAAGAGCTTAGCACCAACCCACCAGCTGAAGGGAGACCCAATGAGATCAAGAGAGAGAATGTCAGTCAATGGCCCATCGCTTCGACGCGTTCCTGCACCGTCTACGTGCGGGCCAGCCTGTCCCTGTTTCTGTACTTCCATGACCAACTTTCCCCGTTCTCAAGTCCCTACCTGCAGGTCCTTTCAGGTGTTGCACTGGCATTTCTTGATGTTGACTGATGAGTTACAACGAGATCTCGTCGTCTCGCTTGCGTTCTCAGGATTGAGGCACATAGAAATGGCCGTGCGTGATCTACTTGTCCGACAGGTCAAGAAAGCAAAGTGTGATCATGATTTCGATCTGAGCCCTTGCACAGTTGGAAATTTCGATCCGTCCTTGATTCGTCTCTTGCTGGTTGACTCACTCACTCGTTTGCTTGCTGAATTGAATGCAGGTGATGGAGAGGATCGGTTCGGGCATGAGCAAGGAGGAATGGGTAAAACTCGTGAAAGCAGTGAAAGAGGCGAAGGAAAGGGCCAGGAAGAAGGCAGTGGATGCATCAAAAGCCGCGGCGGCCGCAAAGAAAGCGATGGCGAAAGCCGAAGCGACAGAGGAAGTGAAGGCCGACGAAACGACTGAGGACGCAAAAGCTGAAGCGACAGGGGAAGTGGGAGGAAAAGGGAAACGAAAAGCGAAAGACAAGGCGACAGGGGAAAAGAAAGCCGAAGCGACAGAGGAAGCGATGGAGGTTGGAAAAGCTGAAGCGACAGAGAAAGTGGCAGGAAAAGGTAAACGAAAAGCGAAAGACAAGGCGACAGGGGAAAGGAAAGCCGAAACTGCACAGGAAGCGATGGAGGATGCAAAAGTCAAAGCGACAAAGGGAGCGAAGGGGAATGCGAAGGTGGCACCGAAAGGGGGAGTTGCGTCACACAGAGCGGCGGAGGCAGCAGCGGAACGGGCTGCGCAAGCAGCAAAAACCGCTGCTGAAGCGAAGGCGGCCATCGACACAGTTCCGCTGGAGCTTGTCGACAAGGTCACACAGGCGCGCATTTGTCGGGCATATGCATTCTTGGCAGAAGAGAAAAGCCCTGCAGAGTTCTATGAGGACGGTCACTTTCTCGAGACTCTGGCGCGCTTCCTAGCGGAGAAGGGGGGAGTTCCGGAGGGTGTGCATCGGTACAACTGGGAGTCGGCGCTAATCTTCTGGCTGGGAGACCGAAGGTTGGATAGCAGGAGAGGCATTTTCTTCCAGAAGGAGACGTGCATGAGTCAGACTACTGCAAGGCTCCTGACCACTGCTCTCAAGAACGCCGGTGTGATCCTCAACTCTTTCATCGAGAACGTGCAGAACGACGGAACCCCGTTGCCCCCTCCCACGGCTGCGTGCGCGGTTTTGGTTTCGCGACGGATGGTTGGATCCACAGCGACAGAGGTGGCGGTGGGGCCTTACCTCTCGTTGCTTCTGTCCAATAGTACCACAGAAGACCTCGAAAAAGCCATTCAGACAAAGCAGATTGCAACCATGCCGCTGCTGACGGGAGCTTTCCTGTGGATGCACGACGATTCGGAGACTCCAGCTCGACTGATTGAAGAAGCCCAGAGGTCGGTACGTCAACGTCCCCATGCAGCCCTGCATAAGAAGTCATTGATCGATCATGCATGAATCAGATGCATCCACGACCGCTCGATCGACGCGTCACAAAATGTCTGCCTGCCTGCATCTCCGGAGGCCCCCCTCTTTCTCTTGTCATCCGACGTGCTATCGTTTTCCCAACCCCACCTCTCTTTGACTGTATTTGTGTGTGTATGTGTATGTGTGTATGATGACTGGTGTCAGTATATCAATATCAATATGTGCGGGAACGTGGGGTGCTTGTATACGGCTTTTTGGGTGCGCGTCTTGCGTGACCGCTTTTGGGTGTTTGCGCATTCTGACATTCTCCTTCTCCAATGTTGTTCCAAATCTTTTTGTGCTCGTGCGTCCCTTTCCAGTTCTAAAACAAAGTCTCCGATTTCTTCCCTGCCGGTGCAGCATTCTGCATCTCATCATCCCCCCCCTTGCTCCGATGCCCCACCTATCCAACCGGCCCTCGATCCTTTCTCACACTGCATGTGCGTGTTTGCACGTATGTGCAGAATCCAGATCCAACGTCTCGGAACCCCAGATCCGCCCCAGGTGCCCTTCGTCATCGACGACTGGCTCAAGGGAGACCGCGTCAACAGACATATGATCTTCTTCGGCTAAGCAAGCGCTTCCTGCTAGCTGACGCTGGAGCTTCAGTTAGACGTACCTCCGTATGGTCGCAGGATGAGACAGGTTGATTAATGTCACGCAAAGAATTCTTATCTCTGCAGAATTGCTTCGCTGCCTGTCCTGATTCAATCTTCAAGAGCACAAAGATGCATCGCCTCTTTCTGCCTCTTTAGCTGTTGTCTCTGTATGTGCGTTTTCGCGCTCGCCTGTCTCCGTTTCTCACTCCCCCCCCCCTCTCACCTTCCTTCCTTCCTTCCTTCCTTCCTTC
>JAHBMJ010000631.1:93400-110900 GCA_018398765.1 Chromera velia | reverse complement strand
GTCGAAAGAGAATGAGGGGGGAAAAACATATAGTCTGTCTGTCGAAAAGGAATAGCAAAGGCGACGTAGTCTGTCTGTTTGTCTGTCTGGCTCCCTGAAGAAGAGCGACTAGTAATTAAATAGTCTTCGCTGATTTTTACATTTATTCTGTGTACACATACATGCAGCTGTAGCCTTCTACACCTCGCCGAAACTGGGCTTTCTGCACATGCAGCCTGAGCAACAAAACGCACTGCAAGAGGGTCGGCTGCTCGTTTTTGTGAGAGGCTTAGCAGTTGGGTCCCCCCCCAGGTGGATTCGTGAATGCTCTTCTTCTCTTAATTGACTGTTTGGCCTCTCTCTTCCTCCAGTCGTCCTGAATTCTCGCGTCGATGTCGTGTCCGTGCTCTGTGACCCTTGTTCGCATGTGTTCACCTTCCGAGGAGTAGCATTGTAACAATCTCGGCAGGTTTCCTTATTTTTTGTCGTCTTCATTTATCTTCATGTCAAGCCTTCACGTCTTCATGTTACTGCTGTTTCAAGCCATTGACCTCTCCACAGAGCAGTCGCCTGTTGATTCCATGCAGCTGTGCGCTTTGGGGTATTCGTTCAAACTGCTTCTTCTCCCTTTCTCGTCAGGTCGCAGTCCGTTTTGCACCCATTTTTCGTTGCATGCATGACTCATGAGAATGCCCTCTCAATTACCGTTTCCTCACTTTTGTGCAGCTCTGATTCATGCTGAGGGGGGGGGGCAGAACAGTCCTTGGGAGCCGAACTGCACTCAGCTCTACCTCCCGATTGGAGAGGGTCAGTACTGTCTGCTTCCTTTGTCCCTCTTCTTTCTCTGGCTGAAGCCGTTAGAAAATGACGCACGTTTCACAACATGCATGCAGGGAGTAAGAATGTGCAAAGGTGCTTTTCTCACACGTGTACTTCGCCTTTTGAATACCAGAATGTGTAGTCACGATGAAGCCAGTACATACAGACATGCAGAAAAAAAATATTTTCATCATTTGTTCCTGATCACGTAATTGCAGAATCTTTTCTTACGCATCTTCCTTGAACCTTGTTTGTCCCTCCTTGTTGATCTTGTCAAATCGCCAACCTTAATTCCCAGCCATGATCGAAATCATTCCTCAATCGATTGATTTGTCGATCCATTCATTCATTCATTCGTTTCAGGACCGGTGGATCCTCTGGAGAGCACAGGAGACCCGGCACTCGACGAGAAGTTTCAGTGCCTCCTCGAAAAGTTCTCCCTCGTAGGCTGAGCGTACTCGACGGCTTTGTTGATATGATCGAGGAGCTTCTGATCAAGGCAGGAAGGAGCCTCTGTGACAGCGAAGGGCGGGTGTGTTGACTGGGCCGGGCCGCGATTGATGTGTGCTTCATTCTTGTTTCGGGCATGTGGGGATCTTCGACCGTCTACTTCAGGCCGATGCGAAAACGATTGTACAGTGGACAGAAAGTGTTGTGCCCTCTATTTGAAGCTAGATTTGAAGCCGGTCAAATGAGTTTGGGTGCTACGGGGTGGGTGTTTGCCAGTGTTCGCTTTGTGCCGGGCGTGCGGGAAGGTGGGGGATTGTCAGTGGAATATGTCGTTTGTTCTGGGTAATCGGTGAAGACGTGTTTAACTCTTCTGCAGTAAATGTGTAGTTTCAATACAGTTGCCAATGATTGAACAGATTTTAACATTTTAATCACACAAAAATGTCCGACATTTTCTCCTCTTCCTAAAAGCATTGAACTAAAAAAGATTTGGTCAAAAATGTTTATAAATTCTACTAACATCTGTTTTTTTCATTTAGAACTACCACATATTTAAATTTTGATTTTTTTATCATTCTTATCTTCAATAAGTGTTTTACAAATTCAGTAAAAACTGAAAAAATTAATAATTAATTTTAAATGAATTTGAATAAATTAAGTCTAGAATTTTGTGGATTTACAAAGTGAATTAAGATAAACTTACATGAAATCGAATGAATTTGCAAATGAACAGATGTAATTTTAATGAATTTAAATGAATTAGGAGGCCTTCAATTCATTAAAATTAATTTGCAACTTCACCCAAATTCACGTAAATTCACTTAATTTCACCACGTACTTAAATTCAGTTCATTTCATTTTTAGGTGTATCACAGTTTAGATTCACAGAAAAAAAAACGAAATTACATGGCTTTAATTACTATTTTTTCTTTGTTTTTGCACAACACCTACGCAACAGTCTAGGCAACAGTTGCACAACACTTAACACAAGTTACACAACAGTTGCCAGAACTACTGCTAGAACAGTTACGTTTGTTTGTTATGTAACATCGCCAACAAAAAAAAAAAAGCGGGAATCGGCTTCATAATTATTTTTTTCCCCTCCGTGATTAACTGTGATACGCCTATAGCTTCATTTATTGATTTATAAATTGGTTGTCAATACGTGATTTTTGTAGGGCGTCGGTAAAACTTTATATTTCAAAACTTTCAAATACAAACACTGCATGATGTAACATCATGCAATCAATAACCACTCAAACTGCTAATGTAACCTTCAAAAACTTAAATGAATTTGTATTTGCATCTATGCGGGCTTTTTACTAGAATAATAGTTCAGCCCCTCTCCGAGAAAATTTTTTTTTTTTCGAAAAACGTGTGTGAGCTTCCAAAGTCACATACACTGGCATTCGCAAGACTTAATATGCTTCTAATAAACAATTTTTAATCACTTTTCAGGGGAAATGCCGCACTCACTGGAGTCAAAAATTTTCAATCCGCACAGCTCTTCACTGCTGAGTGCAGGCTTGTCTGCGTACTCCCTGAAAGATCCAAAAGTATACCCCCACCCTCCCTTCCAGCGGTCGCACACGTCTTTCAACCAACCGCCGCCTATAATCTCCTGCCTCATGGGGCCCCAAAATTCTGTGCACAGAGACGTTCCCAGGTTGTCTTTCACAATGACTCTCTTGTACTTGTCCGAAAGCTCTTTCAGTCCCTTCGTGCAGGAAGACTGACCGAAGTCGACCAGCTTCACACGACCCTCCCAGTCGAACATGATGTTTTCTGCACGCACAAACATACACACAGCGCTTGAATACATCCCGCTGTGCACTGACAAATACGTTCAATTTCCAGGAACCGCGAAGATCATCAGCAAACCAGCTGACGCACGCAAAGACTGACTGACTGACTGACTGACTGGAGTGGAGGTCGTTGTGGGAGCAACCCGCGTCTGCCATTTTCTCTACAGCTCCCACCAGGGCTTTCGCGAGCCTCTCGCTCATCTTCAAATCGATACGCCGAGGCTGCGCATTGCTGCTTCTCCAGACGGCCTGCACATTGTTTGCAAGCATCGGTGAGGAAGGACAGGCGGCCAGGCATGGAGGCAGGGTGGCAGCCATGCAAAGAGCTGGCAGCACATACGGAGAGAGGAGCACAGATTCCTATGGAGGTCCGCCCAGCAAAGCGGACAGTGCCACAGACCTCTGCAGAAGGGGGGAGGCGCTGAAGAAGCACACACACACGCGCACACAAACACGCACACGCACATCTACTCACTCACTTGCACACTCACAAATTCACTCACTCACTCACTTGCTCGCTCGCTCGCTCTATCACTCACTTACTCACTCTCTCAAGTGCAAACGCGTACGCACACACACACACACACACACACACAGAGAGAGAGAGAGAAACAGGGAACGAGAGAAAGAGAGAACGAGAGAAAGAGAGCAAGAGAGCAAGAGAGCAAGAGAGCAAGAGAGAAAGAGAGAAAGAGAGAAAGAGAGCAAGAAAGAGAGAGAGAAAGAGAAAAAGAAAGAGAGAGACCGACACGCAGACAGGCAGACAGACAGAGAGAGAGCGCGGTATGTGGAGAGAGGAGAAAGGAGATACAGAGATACCTACCCAGAGACAGGCAGGTCGACAGAATGCACCGTCCACCCACGCGCACACAAGTGCAAGCATACTTGAGCAGGCAAGGCCAGACAGAACGATCCAGAGATTCAGCTCGCATTTACATCATCATACACTTAGAGAGTTTGAAGCTTTCGATCTGTGCTTGTATGCTGACTTGAAGCCGAAGTTCCGAGTTGAATCTTTCTGCCGAAACCAGACATACCCATCTTTCGAAGAAAGGAGAAACTCACAAAAACAGGAAGAGTTTCCAAGACAGAATGGCAGAGAAAATAGACAACTCTGAAGATGATTGTCAAAACCTTCCACGAATGCCGCCACTCCATGCTAATTCGATCAGCTGACAGACAAACAGACAAACAGAGAGACAGACAAACAGACAAACAGAGAGACAGACAAACAAACAGACAGACCTCTCGGAGAGAGAAGGCAAGAGATTCCATCACAAAGTAAGAAACCCCACCGCATCTGCAAGTCCGGAGCCATGCACACAAATTAACGCATTCCATCGAAAAGAGAATCAAATAACTGTGACCAAAACAAACAAACCCGAACCATAAATCAGTCCATAATCTGTCTCCGCAAATTAAGCCTTTCGAGCCACTGGTTCTTTCTTGACGCCACGCAATTAACCGAAGGGAGAGAGATTCCGGCAAACGCACTTTCCCTTCTCTGTCCTTCCGCCTCACACCGAAACTTCCATTCCTAGAACAAACAAACAAAACACCTCCCCACAGAAAGGAAGGCACCCCCCTGCTTCTCCCAAATAGCCCCCCCGCCACGAAGCAACGCAACGACAAAAGTACAGGCACACACACGCATTCACACGTACGCACACGCGCACACACATACACACATACACACATAATCAAAGGTGTACAGGCAGACACGCAGACAAACATACAGAGTGACTGGCTGACTGACTCCCATCCCTTGAACATGCAGGGCACCACATCGGTCCTCTTGGCGAGCCGTTCGTGCCTGCACCCCTCCTGCCTTGCCTTCTCCGATGGCACAAGCAGCCTCGACACTCGCCTGCTGCCATCCATCTTTGTTTTTCCTGCAATGTCCATCACCTTCACTGCGAAGTGCGTAGTGTCCTCTGCCATTTTTTGGCACCTTTCGGAGAGCCTCTCTTTCCCTTTCCCAAGTTCCATGCCCCCGTCAAGGTCAAGGGAGGCTCTGATCAGACGCGTGCTGTTCTCCATTCGTTCCACGGAGGCAAACGCCCCCCCTCCCAGGCGGAACCCTGTCGGCTGCACGCACGCATCATCGGTAGGGGGCCAAAAGGAACATTACAACATCTGGTTGCTGATATTTGCAATCATGGTTGTCATGCCGCTCATGCTGATTACGCGGACCTCTAACTACCAACCTGAAGTGAATATACACACACACACACACACACACGCGCGCGCGCGCGCACACACGCACACGCACGCACACACACACACACACACACACACACACACGCACACGCACAGACACACACGCACAGGCACAGGCACACACAGGCACACACAGGCACACACAGGCACACACAGGCACACACACACACACACACACATCAAAAAATGAACGAACATGGTATGCATGTGTGCATGTATATGTGCATGTATGTTGGGGAGGGATGGGGGTGGGTTGGAGGTGCGTGACCGAAGATGCCAAAGGGATGGAAGGGCGGCATGAGGGAGGAAGTGAGGGGATTGGGGAGAAAGATCGAACGAACGAAAATCTGAGTGGAGTGTCAGGAGAAGCAGGGGAGGAGACGGAGAGGGGATCAAGAAGGGTTTCGGATGGAAAGGGGGGAGGGAAGAAGGGAGGAAGATAGGGAAATTGAGAGAGGGAAGTCAGGTCAGAAAGGAGGAAGGCCGTCGGGCTAACTAACGGGGAGAGATAGAGGGATCAAGCTCCCTCCACGTAGTTTTTTTCAACTTGAGAGAGAGTATGCATAAGCTGGTCCTTGAAACCTCTGGAGGTGTCTGGAGGATAGGACGAAAGTTTCCTTCCTTCCTTCCTTCCTTCCGTTAAAACAAGTTGATTGAGTGCAGCCATCGATCCACAACCATGCATGTATGCATGCGTGAACAACAAACTGTTTGTCTATGCAGTCGCAGGCAGAAAGAAGCGAGGGAGCTGACGGACGGACCTGAAATCCTCTGGGGCAGTGCTCGTCTTTGACGTCCATCAAGATTTCATACGAGCAATCATCACCTGGGGCTGTAAGCAGGAGACGAGAAACAGCCTGAACCGAAGCATCGGCAGCTCTCGGGCTGCTTGCGGTGCGAGCAGAAGTCCGTTCTTTCTCTTTTTCAGTTCCCAAGGCTCCCTTTTCCCTTTCTTTTTTCTCTTCTTCCTCATCTTCTTTTCTTTCTTCTACCACTGCCTCTTGTTCGTCTCCTTCTTCTCCCTTGATTTCTTCCAGGGACCCCGACACATCATCTGACGTCCAACCTGCACCCACACATACATACATGTATGTACACATATGCACACACACACACACACACACACACACACACGCACACCACACACACACACACACACACACACACACGCACGCACGCACACACACACACACACACACACACACACGGACACATGCACGCACACACGCACGCACACACACACGCACTCTCTCTCTCTCTCTCTCGCGCGCGCGCGCGCGCGCGCATTTTCACAGGTGTGCACGTGCGTACATGCGTTCGAAGTCATATATACCACTCAAACACATTCG
Source organism: Chromera velia (assembly GCA_018398765.1). NCBI lineage: Eukaryota > Chromeraceae > Chromera > Chromera velia. The sequence continues at coordinate 104,278 of JAHBMJ010000631.1, read as the reverse complement.
CGTCTCCCACAGTTGTCTGTACGAAGCCAACCAGCGCTTCTAAAGAGACTCTTTCTTTGTCAAGGTAGGCGCACAAGATGCCATGAATAAGCTGTTTTGAGGTTCCAATGCATCTTCGAAACAGTCTGGACGTGTTTGGTTGAGAAGAGAGATACAAGATGGGTGCATGCAGTCATGCAGACCTGGCGCACTGAAGGCGTTTGTGTCTGGAGACGGCGGACCCAAGGGTAAGGTCTTGACCTCTTTTTTCAACGCCATCTGCCAGCTTCCGTCCGTTTCCTCATGCTGTAAAAAGGACAACCTCGAGCCGTCTCCTTTTCCCTCTTGAAGAAAAGACTCCGAATCGAGTCTGGTTGTTTCCCTTAGGCCCGCAGCTCCGTGCAGCGTCGCGAGGAAGACAAAAGGGAGAAGCGATGGCCAAAACATCTTTGAAGGTGCTTCCAGGAAAACGAAGAGCCCTATTGCTTCCACTCTGAAACCAATTTAGACCTCAAACAAACCAACAGCCCCCGCAGGAACTACTGAGCAAGGACATAATTGCGAGTGTCGGTTTGAAGGCAGGCTCCCGGAGCGCTATCGTTGACAGCTGGGTGTTACCTTGTCTCTATCCTTCCCATGCAATTGCCTCCCGTTTCAGAAACCTTTCCTGCAGGATCGGCATGGTAACTCAATTTAAACACGTACACATGCATGTATATTAATTGCCATGCATGCATGTGCATACGTATACGTACTAATATTAAAATACAAGTCAGTTCGCGCGCGTTGCGCGCGGAAGTAAGTCTGCAAAAGTATGCAGCATGGATCGGCTCGTTAGCATGCATGCCTACCTAGCATAAGGGGGGCTAGCCATGTTTAGTATACCCTGCACTGAGGCGCACCCCAACCATAAACCACAAACCATACCTGCACGGTAGTAAAAAAATTTGGTTTCTCTATTCAATTGTGCTAAAGTGTGTGACTTGCGGCTAAAATGATAACTTTTTTTGAAAAAGAAATATGCATATGACAGAGATGGCGATTAAAAAAAATTTAAAATAAATTAGAAAACATCATTTTCCGATATTGAAGACAACACACTCACATTTCAAATTGTTCGCGAAGTATTTCAAGGCCTGGTCAGTTAGGAACTTGGGAAATATTTTTTGATTGATTGATTGATTGATTGGTTGATTGATTGATGCCAAACCCTAGGTGGAGTTAGAATTCCCGGGCGGTGCATACATGCATGGGTCTGTTCAATTATGCCAGCTGCAAGCTAAGTAGACAACAATTATTTGAACTTAATCTAATCAATCATTTACTATAATATGACAAGAAATCATAAAGAGAAGAGAGGGTTGAGAGCGCAAGAGCGATGTGATGAACTTGCGAACCCCCAGATAAGAAAAGGAGACGGATGCAAAGGGTGAGTCACAACGAGTGAAACGGTCTGATTGAATTAATGCTAACTACTGCAAAAAGCCTTATTCGGCAGTCCATCAGGAGTAGACAGAGAGCCAATGAATAAAATCATCTACACACTGGCAGCAGGTTTGATAGGTGCACAGCTTTCTATCAGAGCAACCAACAGGCAGCCCACCTTACCCACCGATCGGGTTATATGTCAGCATGCACAAAAAAGAAAAGATTGAGCCATCTGTAAACGACAGGGCAGAACAGGAAAGGGCAGAGATAGAAAAAACACTGGAGGACGATTTGCTGTAGAGGAGAAAAATAAACATACGGCGGGAAGATGGGAAGTTACGCTGCAGAGGGGTGAGTCTAGCAAGGAAGAAAAAGTGAGAAGAAGATTGCCCATCATCCTCAGAAGCCTTCATACATTCCTTTGCAACTGTTTGTCTCACCTTGCCCTTGAAGAAAAGTGAGCCAGTGCCTTATGCCTTATGACCATTCTGCCCGCGTTGGGAAGACAGATCGGGCTCGACCCTCAGCGAGCAGACAGAAATTAAATCAGCCAAACAAAGCAGCCTGTCTATAGACTTTGTGAATTATTGGCAGCAGTTATTCTTCTAGGCATACAACATGGCTGCAGAAATAGTGTGTGTTATGATGGAAAGAGAGTGCCACCAGTCAGCTACGTGGAAGCAGAGAAGGGCTTTGCAGGGAAGAAGACCAAGGATGTAAAGAGAGGGCAGGCAGAGGCTGCAAGCAGACAAATGACCATACCAACGGGCAAATCGAAGCTGTAAAGCATCAAAAGTGAGCAGGTCTGCATCCCGCACTGGCAGACATTCAAGGCAGTAGAGCGCTACGGGGGTCCAGCAGGCTTTAAAGACTGTTACCTACGCATCAATGCTGAGCAGGCCCATGCTTGCAATCAACCCAATTACCCCTCCCAGAGCCCGCGAAGCAGAAGCAATACGGGACTCAATTGTTTTGTTCAAGCACCCCCCTTCAAAGAAAACACATCCCAGATATTTGTATTCGGATGTCTATTTAACTTCCCTCCCACCATATACAACTCTACCTGTAGACTGCCCCAGAGCCAAGGCAGACAGACGCAAGATTTTTGTTTTTTTTAAGTTCACAGTCAATCCCCATTCCTTGCAATACCCTTCCAAGGCTGAGAACTTCTTTTGCAGATCTGAGACGGAATGAGCAAGGAAACAGAGATCATCCGCATACCCCAGACTGCCTAAGATGCAGTTGTCAAGGAGGACAGGTTCGGGCTCTCTCTTGGGCTCCTCATCGCTGCCCTCCCCCATTCCGCTGTCTAACCATCCTGCTCCCTCTGCTTCTTTGTCTACGGCCCCCTCGTTCTTACTAACTGAACATACATGGGGAAGGTTATTAATATAGATAAGAAAGAGAATGGGAGAGAGAGCATCACCTTGCTTTATCCCAGCGCCCTCCCAAAAATGCAAAGAGTCCCCGTCTACCTTTCCCCAGACCTCCCTGTATATTTCACAGATCATGCACACATCTGCCTCACACACACCCTCTCTTCTCAGTTTCTCAGACTGAATTAGCTTACCTCTCAGCACAGTGTTGAAGGCTTTGGAAAAATCAATAAAGCCTGCCAGCAGAGCTTTCTTTTTCTTTTTAGAGGAGAAAATAGCAGAGACAAGCACGCCTACCCCTTCCCTCGTTCCCACCCCTTATCTGAAACCTAACTGCCTGATGTCAAGCTCAACTTGAGAGCGCACACGGCCGTCCATCAGCAAACCAAAAAGTTTTGCAAAAGGGTTGACAATGTGAATAGGCTTCCATTCATTGAAAGAAGGAGAGGCAGGGCCTTTAGGGACAGGGCAGATACGCAGCATATTCTAGGAGAAAGGCCAGCAAGCAAAGATATGCATACAATTAAACAAAACAAAAAGTAAAAAACGAGAGAGCGCTGAGTGCGTAAAACAAAGGTCAAACTGAGCGGGGGAGATTCTTTCAAGGCCGGAGGTTTTTTTTCTATTCATTTTCTTTAGAGCAGAGGAGATTTGATGGAAAGAGAAGGGCAAAATAGAAGGGTGGAAAGGAGGAGGGGCAGATGGGAGGGTAGAAGGGAGAGGCTCTTCATTCTTGTCTTCAAACACCCCCGCCCAATGATTCGAGAACTCACGTGGAGAAGGACGGGAGGCTCCCCCAGCTGAGGCAGCTTTTTTCTTTCTCCTCTAAATAGTAAGTGGGTCTTTTAACAACTCTTCTTGTACCTTCCGGGCTTGTGCTCTCTCTCACGCAACTCTCTTTCTTTTGAACAGAGTACGACGGACTCGGAAAAGCCTCTGCACTCTATCAAACTCTATTCCCCTTCCATTCCCATCTCTCACTAGCTTCCATCTCTCGTCTGCCTCTTTAACCTCTTTCTGTAAAGCTTTACATTCCGAATCAAACCATGCCTCTTTCTTTAATCGTCTACCTTCTAGGCCAGGCCCCTTGTCCCCTGTTTGCTTGATCGGCCTTACCAGCACATACGACCATTCCTCAACTAACCTGTGCAGACATGCATGATCGTTACCGCCCTCTGAAGTCAGCCCTGGTTGGGGATGCGTGGACACTGGGGGAGGTGGAGGAGCAGGCGGCTCCTCGAATGGTTCGATCTGCTCATGATAGGCCTACAAGCCAGGCCATCGATCCTCAGTAAACGATCTCACCACTGCTGTAAGCGGCACGATTTCTTCATCAAAGACCGGGGCTGTGCGGTTTGAACAGAAAAGGGAAGGACAATCAGAGAGGTTTTGGTGAGGTGGGAGAGCATCTTCGGATTCGGGTTCGGCCAAGGGGGGGGAAAAGGAGAAGGAAACGGTCATATGGTTAGAAGAGGCAATACCATCAAAGTTAACCTTCCAATCAGAAACCCTCTGTACAGTAGATGAATCAGTAAGTACGTAATCAATGAGGGAAGTAAGCGTAGACATGCTGCTCTGTCTGGAATAGTGGGTGCACTCACCAGGAAAAATAAAGGACTCTCCCCCTGCTTCTCCCGTCAGTCCGTTCAAAGGAACAAGATTCATATCATTACAAATTTGAATAAAGTGACGTATTAAAGTCCCTCCCACTGCGGTCAATGTCTTTGCTACACTGAGATGTGCGGACGAACGAGGGTCTGTCAGGCTCCTCCAAGCCCTTATCATTTTCTCCCCTCCTATCAACCCCCCCAGAATCCCTCGGCGGGAGGAGGAGATCTGCACGGGACCATAAAAGATTTTTGGGGACACGGCTGCCTGAGTGCGCATTAAAATCCCCCATCACCACCCTGTCTGCCTCAAGAGGGACCCCCCCAAACATATTTTTCAAGAAGTTAGGGACCCTACTGTCCCTGTGATCAGATCAGGACCCGGGAAGATAGAGGGGTGATATCGGGGGGGCGGGGGTCCCGGTCCACGTAGAGCGCGGTCCAGGTTCGCAGTACAAGGGGGGGGGCGTGCTGCACGGTAGACCATTAAAGCTAGCCAAAAAGACTCTGGACGAACAATCGCCCCCTATGGAATGGCAACGACCCCCCCCTCCGGCCTTAACTTCCGAGTCGTGTACCTGTATAGACAAGTCTGGTTACGCTTGGCTTGATGCTCAGCTGCACATAGCTGCATTTGCCCTCTTAATGTCGTGAAGGCTGAGGAAAGCATAACGCATACTAGAAAAAATCTTGCTGCTACACTGCACGGCCCGGCAGCACGGAACCCTTTTTTTATAGTACGGAGGGGGGCCGTGCTGCCGCGCGGCGAGGCCGTGCGGCACGGCCGCCCCCTTCCCCATGCTAAAGGCATTTCATCCCCCTATCCGAGAAGGTAAAGACTGAATACATGCACCCTGTGCCCATCCACTGTAATCTTCACTTCAATTAGACTCGGGCCCACGAGGGAGATTTCAAGTTTCAGCTCGCTCCACCGTTCCTCTTTTACAAACATACAAAAACCCCCACTCCTGCCGTCCCTATCATGGGCTGCTCTGCGCGTACCTAGTTACTGCCGGTACTACTCACGGTGGCTGAAGTTTTTGCCTTTCCACCCCCCACAAAAGATATCCCTCGTTACGTCCATTGCTTCTGTGAAGATGGCTAGGTCAGGATCTTTCTCGGCCAGCCAACGGGAAAGGGAACCGTTGTCTTCTTTACTTCTCACCCCATTCACATTCAACAACAAAAAGCGGACCGAGGCATCCCTCACTCTAGTCGTGGCTACCATCTCTTTGTCTTTCTTTTTCTGCCACTCTTTTCAAAACTCTCTTCCCAGCTCTTTGCAGTGATTTAGGTTTGCTGCTGGCTCCCACGTGTGAGAGAAATTCCCGTCCCAATCAACCAGGTATTCCCTTTCCCCCCCTTCCCCGTTCATACGAATATGAAGCACCCGTACGATCTCCCACTCCAGCTCTGGGCTGGCAGGCTCCCCCGCTTCACTTGGCTGCTGTGATGTGCCATGCTTACGGTTGCCTCCCCTGCGCTTTTTCCCTTTCCCCCTGTGACGCTTCCTCACCGACCTCTCCTTCAAAATAAAAAACATATAAGACACAAAAGACAGAACAGACAAGCCCTCACCGGAAGGAGAAGGTGCCTGACTGCAAAGGGAAGGGGAACAGGAAAGAGAATCAACATCAGGGGTATGAAGGGACGGAAAAGAATTAAATAGAGGAGAAGGACAGTCTGACTTGCCTGTAAGGGCATTAAGCTCGCCGCTGCTCACAGATCCTTCGTCCATTGCGCACTCCGACAGAACATCAAAACGATTGCCATGAAAGACAGAGGGAGGAGGAGAGACAGGGGCTGAGTGCCCTTTTCTACGTAGATTGAATTTCACATCACACCATTTCAATGAATCAAGAAAGACATTGCAAGATGTGGTGCCCGAAGAAGAATACAACTCATTGACAGAGACAGAAGACAACCAGGCATGCAAATCACACATCTCCTTTCTAAGAGCCCTAAGAGCCTCCCTCTCTTCCAGGAGACCTAACAATTTCCTTTTCAGCCACGGGAGTCCAGTCGGTTCAGAAGGGGAAGGAGGACTCCCAACCATACGCCCTTCTCCCCAACTTTTCCCGTCTCCATCCGAAACTAATGACCGAAGCCGGGGGCAGCACCCCCGTCTCCGTTTCCTGACTCGGGTCTCACTTGCACCAGGGTTTTGAAAACCATACCACCCTCATGAGACGGCTGTGGGAGCTGTCTGGCTTGCTGTTATTGCTGTTGGGCATGCATTGTAAACGTAGCAGCGCTCGAGGTTTGCGGCACTACGGCTGCCACCGCATTCTGCTGCGCGACCGCGGCTACCAGTGGTGAACCTATCATATCAGAGTCGGCAGCCGAATTTTGTTGGGGTGGCATAGAGGGGAATGGGTGCTGCTGCAGTTGTGGTACAAGTGCCCTGGGAATCGGTTGAGCGGATTCACTCACCCCTTCCTTCAGTAGAAGGGCCTGAGCCCTCTCTTTATCCTTAGCGGATGCCCCGGCATCGCCAAGTGTGCTTTGCACCCAGAAAATTCTGCCAGCTTTCTCTTCCTCCCCCGTCTTCCTGAATACACACTTCATAGATCCGGTGGGAGCCAGGGAGAGGACGTTGTACTGCACGGAACGGTCGGGGGCGCCGGCCTTGAACAGACTGTCAAACTCTTCCACATCTTTTTTGCGTTTGAATTTGACAGTGAGTTTGGAGACCCACTTATAGTTTTTGCTGTAGAAGATGAATTTTACAGCGTCGTACAGCCAGGAAGAACAGGAGATTACTTCATCTGTCTGACATACTTGGCCATTGAGGGAGAGAGAAAAGGTGAGCAAGTCTCTGAGGAAGGATTGGAATTACTGCCACTTCCTTGCCTCATTGAGAGAGAGGCCCAGCATCACACGCGAGCGAGGGACGGGGTAACACCGTCGTTCTCCTCATTAGAGGGTTGAAGACTCAACACGGTTGACTCGATCTTCTCAATTAACTTCTCACACTTCTCAACTCTTCTCTCATTCTGACCAATCCGGTTGTCAAGGTTCTCAATCTTTTTTGCAACGATGTTAAATCTGCCGTCGAAGTACTCCCTCTGAGAAGCTGTCTGTTGGTCGAACAGTGCTTTTATTTTAGGAAGGGTGGCCCCCCCGTTGCCAGAGGGGAGACCAGAGCCACCAAGAGGGCCCTAGAGAGGGCCAGCCGATATTCTATAGGACATCATGATGGCGTTTCAGCAACGAGGAGGGAAAGATACACTCGGTGGAGACGGCTGTTGTTTTTTGATAAGAACTCCCTCGTTTCAGAGAGATTTGACACAAGAGTTTCGAGGCAGACTTTCTCTAAAGGTCGAGCAAGGAGTTTATAAAAACTTTTTTAAAAGGAGGGAAAATTCGAGATAAAACATTGAAAGATATTTCTCTTCAGTCAGTCACTAAAAACTAGCCAAGTAATTTGATATGTTTTCTTCTGTTGACTTCAACCCTATACAGTGTATACACAAATTTTTTACCCTGCGTGGACTCAGACCTTAGCCGATTTGTCAGTACTAACTTACACTAACTTCGGGATCTGTGCAAATAACACATTGGAGGCTTATTGAAGTATTTTTAAGGGTTGATATGTGGTTAAGAACTCATTAGAAACAATTTTAAAAGTGGCTGTTTAAGGTTATTTTGGGATCCCTGACCCCCATAACTTCGGGATCAGTGCTTAAAAATGCCAACAAATCGGCTAAAGTCTGAGTCCACGCGTGGAATAACGATATTGCGGTACGATGGGTAATGAAACAATATTGTAAAACAAAGTGCATAATGATTACTATTAATGATATTATCGGCCAAAGGCCCAGAGCTAAACAACAGTTTAAACCACTCAGTGATATACGTTTCTTTCGTGTGTATGCAACTTTACGGCATATATGTCTTTTTTTGGGTGGGGCGTGGGATGGTTAAAATCATGGTTTCAATGGATCTAATGCAATCATTGCAATGTAGCGCGTGTTTTCCGCGGTGAGCCACTGAGGGGTCACCGGGGATCTTTTGTGAAACTGACTGCCCGTTTTCCATGCACGGGCATGCGCACACACATGCAGCGTGGTCATGTCATGCACTGCATGCTTGCATGCATGGGACACGATCTGTTGAGCTGCATTTCGGCAAACGATTTCTTGACCCTTCTCTCTATTTCAAACAGTTTCATACATACGCTCCAAGCCGTTCATACATGCTGCGTGTTGCTCCGTCCGCTACACTGAATCTGCCTTTTATGTTCTGCTTCGTGCGAGACCGGGCTGCAAGGCGACCGGCACCTGTGTTCGCGCGTGCTTTTGCGATTGCTGGCAGAGGTGCCGCGAACCTACCAGCTTCCCTTTCTTCCGGTTTTGATTGATTCTGGGAGTGGCCCCTCTTAGCCTTGCCCGTAGCCTAAAGCCTTACCTTTAGGCAGGAAAGGAAAGGAAGGGAAAAGGGTCCCGACTTTTCGTTTTCTCTTCTTGTTGAAAAGGCAAGCACAGGTGCGAAGATCTCCTTTCAGCAAAGCATCCCAAATAATGTAAATCAACCTCCAAGAGCAGCACGAGAGCCAACAACGCCCCACTTTTACCCTCCCAATGCACCTAAAAGTTTCTACAGTCACGTGCTGACTGATCAACCAAAACAGACAAACAGACAGCATGCAAGCGCACCAACTGACTGCATCACTGGCTCAATGAGTTCATTCTTCCTTCGCTATTTTCATTTCTTTCTTTGCTTGTTGAAGCAAACACAAACAGTACTGAGGCCCCATCCATCAATCCATCCATCCATCGCCCGAAGACTTCTCCAAAATCGTGCATGCATTCATGCACATACAGGCGGACAGACAAGAGACAGACACACACTTACTTGGCAGCCGTCAAGTCGCGCTTTTCCTTTGCGTGCCCGTCTGCTCTTTTCTGTCCATTTCGTTTGTGTGACTTTCTTTCTCCTGTGAAGCGCCTTTTTTCCTTTTCGTCCTCCCCCTCCTTCTCCTCCATCGTGAGGTTTCTTTTCTTTTCTTCTCTTTTATCACCGTTTCCTCTTCTTCTTTTTCCTTTCTTTTGTCCTCGTTCCATGCATGAGCAATGAAGGGCTTTCTTTGGCTTCCCCTCTCACAATCTCCAAAAATAGAGACACGCAGGCAGAGAAAGCTGTACGGCATTTGCATTCATTCATTCACTCATAAATCATTCATCGAAAAAGAGTGAAAAAACCCGGGGGGAGACACTTTGCCTTCATCAAAAATGATTTCTTCCCTTCGCACGCGACAGAAGTAAGAAAGATTACAGGAGAGGAAGAGAGAGATGAAAGGAGGAGAGGAGACGAGAGGAGACAGGAAGGAACGGCAGAAATGAAATCGAAAGAGACTTCAAAGACGAACCGACGAAAAGAACAGAGAGGTGCATGCACATCAATCCATCCGGTTTGTTCCTGAACGAAAGAAACTTTGCTTGCTTGCATGGTTAAGAGAAGCAGGGTGCCTGCAGGTCCAACTCTGTCTGTCCTTTCTCTTCTCCCTCTTTCCTTCTCCCTGCGCGCGGAAGGAAGGAACTCTAGCGCGTCCAAATGGACCTCCGCGATTCCCTGCCTTTCCATTTTTTTCTTCCTTGTCTACTTCGACTGGAGGGGCAGCGGGAGCACATTTCTCCCACCGTCCTTCCTTCTTTGTTTTGTCTGTTTCTTCCTTCCCTGGAAGCCGTCTTCCTTCCCTTGAAGCCGCGGCCTGACAGGACATGCAGATCCAGAGAGAAGGAATTAAGGAAAGGCAGGCGTGAGAGAGAAACGAAGAGACTTACAAGAAAGGGACCAGAACGCCCGTGCACCCTTCCTCCGCAACAGCCAGCGAGTGAACAGAAAGAAGAGAAGGAGGCGCACATGTACACAAGAGGTGATGAGGGAGGGGGCATGGAGAGCGGATACAGGCGGCTGAATGAAGGCGGAAGGGGAGGCGAGTGCGTGAAGGAATTACGTCAGCCAGAGATCGAGTCAATCGATGTATTGATAACATTAATACATCCATCGATCGATCCTTTTTGAGTGACGATAAGAAGAAAGAAAGAAAAGTAATTTCACTTCTTTCATCAAGATAGAAAGGAAGAAGAGTACAGGGGAGAAGAGCCATCCACAGTGAGGGGGTGTGAGCAGATTCCCTTCACGTAATATGAGTGCATACAGTCAGTCAGCCAGTCAGTCAGTGTATCAAACAGAGAAGAATAAATTGACGACAACTTCCGCACACAGCGTTCGTTCATTCCAAAAATAGATCATCTACACCTGCATGGGCTCATTCATTCATTCATACATACATGTTGTCAGGGCAACAAGGCAGAGAGAGCAGAGGAGCCCCTTGCTCTGTCACACCTCCAACCCATGTGCGAGGAGGGAAGAGGAGAGGAGAAGAGAGAACCGCACCCTGCCCAACCCTACCCGAGACACGTGTCTTCGGTCTGTCTGTCTGCCTGCCTGAAATTTATTTGTTGTGCGGGTGCCCCGGGGGG
>JAHBMJ010000631.1:77386-93394 GCA_018398765.1 Chromera velia | reverse complement strand
GGGGGGGGGGGGGAGGGGGGCGTTATCGTTCCTTCTCCTTTCTTCTTTTTCGTCTTCTTCTTTGACTTCCTTCTTCGTTCCAAAGGATCCCACCAATTCCACCGCCATGCATCCAAAAATGGTGAATAGATATTTCCCCCTTTTGTTTTGTTGATTCATGCCAGAGTGACAAGCCCAAACAGACAGAGATAGACACACAGACAGAAAACAAGAAGAAAAAAACAGGGAAGGGCACCAAGCCACTCAGCCACCTGCTTGACTGACTGATCGATCGATCGATAAATAGTGGAGGAAGAGTGGGGGGGGAAGAAGGGGCGAAAGAACGAATCCAGATTCAACTGATTGGTTCGAAAAAAAGGGGGCGAAAGAAAGAAGAGCGGGAGGGCCCAAGTGCCTGTCAGGGCAGGGAAAAGGAGGATCGAGTCAGGGAGGGAGGAGACAGATAGATACATCCGGTCTCTAACGTTCCTTCCGTCCGGCCTTTCTTTCCGTCCCCGTCCGCAATGGTTCATTTTCTCTTGGTACACTGATGATGACGAGCTGTGGCAAGCAGCCAGCAGCGAAACAAGCTTTCTGCAAAAAATAGAGGGAAGGATGAAAACCAGACGGGAGAGGAGAAAGACGCCTTCCTTCATTCCTTCCTGCGTGTACTTATCCTACCCGGTTGTTTGAATGACTGAAAGACTGATGATCTGTTCTTTCTTTTATTCACTTCCTTCACCGATGAGAGCACGCACAGCACTCCTCTTTCGGCCCCTGCGCGTCGCTCTCGTCTTGTTCTGCTCCTTTGTGTGCTCCCACCCACCCACACACCCAGACACCTGGTTTGAAGTTTGGGGGTGGTGGAAGGGTGCGAAGAAAAAAACGACGAGGAAAGGGGGAAGTTTGTTCTTCTCTTCTCTTCTCTTCTCTCTCTCTTTGTCGGTCTGTCACGTCGACAGAGTCGGCACGAGCAAAAAAAGGAGGGTCGAAGAAACTTTTCTTCTCTCTCTTTCTCTCTTCCTTTGCCCTTTCTCTCTACATCTCTCTCTTCCCCTCTTCAGCGCCTCTCTTCTGTGACATGTTGATCCAAAAATGTCATTACATGAAGAAAAGTATTCATTCAATGATCGAGGCTCTTCATTCACTCACTCCAGCAATACACGTGAAGGCAAGAAAGAAAGAAGGGGAGAGAAAGAGAAAAGGAGAGAGAGAGAGAGAGAAAGTGATCGATCGAACGCATCGATTCGAACCCTCTGCATGTCTGGTGGTTTGTTTGTTGAATGAACACTGAACGAACGAACGATCATTCAATCTTCTCGGTTGGTCATTCCATCAGACAGTCACAACGTCTCACAACATGAACTCACTCACTGACTCTCTTTCTCTCGTGAAGGCTACTCATACAGGGAAGGGGGGTGAAAGCGGTCCTCTCATCACACCCTTCTTTATGCTTTCTCTCTCTTCTTCTGTTTTCGGCACGATTGTCTCTCTGTCGCCTGAATGGGCTTGGTGCTCTCTCGATCCTTCCGATGAGCTACTCTCTTCTTTCTGCTTGGCTCTCTGTCCATGACTTGCTTGTATGGGGAGGGGCTCTGTTTGGGTCGTTGTCTTTCTCTCACAGACAGGGAGGGAGGGAGGGAGGGAGGGAGAGAAGGGGGAAGGGATGGATGGAGACAAAAGGAGAGGCCAAAGGAAGGAAAGAAGGAAGGAAATCAGACTGCTGCACGCACGCTGCATGGAGTGAGTGAGTGAGTGAGGGAGCGGATCAATCGGATCTGCTGATCAGATAGATGCATGCATGCAAGATCAGATCAGAAGTCGGCGTCGGCACACTTCCCTCCGTCAGCCCCGAAGGTCTCAACGATCTTCCCGAGACCGTTGGAGATGCCATTTGCAACACCGTTCCTCATCTCGGCGTGTCCGTGTCCGTTGCAGTCCCCGTTCTCCATCCTGAGGACCTTCCTGGGTTCCAACTGTCTCTTGGAGGCCATGTAGATCGTGCCGTCGCCGTTCGGTCCCCCGGCCACGTCTCCTCCCTTTCCCCCGGGGGACTTTTTCTTTCCGCCGGACTTGTCCTTGGTCTGCCATTTGTGAGTGGCAAGCTCAGCGTCGAGAGCTTCCTCAGGGGGGAGGTGGAGAAGAATCCTTCCGTTCTCCACCTTCACGTCCCACGTGTTGATCGTCATCGACTCGTCGTTCAGACACTTGCCGGTGGTCAGGTCGAATTGCCTCTTGTGGTGGGGGCACGCGACCTTGGGCACAGCGCTGCCCTCGGCAGAGTCTGTGGGGGCCTCCCCGAGGAGCCCTCTTGCAAGCACGAAGGCGCGCTTGTGAGGACACATATTCTGAGTGGCGTACCTGCACGATCACAGGCAGGCAGGCAGGCAGGCAGGCAAGGGGCAGGCGCGGGCCGACGAAAGTTAGATTGGAATAAACACGAGGCAAGTGGGTTTGTTTCAACGGAAGACGGAATGCCTCGACGTCCCACGACCGCACGTCCCTCTCATTACACACAGAGAGGGGAGGGAAAGAGTGAGGGGAAGAGAGAAAAAAGAACCCACAGAGAGAAAACGAGGCACAGACTCACTTGCTGACGCTTTCACCCCCTCTCCCACTGACACGCAAACGTTTCATTCGAACACAAGACAACCAGAGAGACACATCCAGAGAGAGAGAGAGAGAGAGAGAGAGAGAGAGCCCGAGTCCTGGGCAAAAAGAAAGACCCCAATCGATTGATCACTCACCACTCGTCCTGCCCGTTCGGTCCCCTTCCAGAGAAGCAGAAAACAGCCAACTGGGACTGTCCGTACTTCACCGCAGCGCCACCATTCCGAGGGAACTCCGCAGCTCTCCCGCAGTCCACCCATCTGAACGAAAGGAAAGGAGGGTACCACCGCCAGAAACAAATTCAGACAGAAAGACGGAAGGAAGGAAGGAAGGAAGGAAGGAAGCAAGCAAGGAAGGAAGGGAGGGAGGGAGAACACAGAGGGAGCGAGAGAGAGATAGATTTTGGCCAGACAGACAGACCCTTCCCTATGCACGTCCTCCCCCTTCCCCCGCCCCCCCCAGACCCTCACTTCACTTCCAGGAAGTGCCTGTCCCTCCCGAGCTCCTGTGGTCTGACCTATCCCATCCCATGATCCGATCTCACTCACGCAAACGGGCAACGCAGCACGACCACAGGCGGACCCCCCGACCCCCCAACCGACGGGCCGACCTGAATCCTGTCTTGTCGATTCCCTCCGCGTTCTTTCCGACAGAGGGCTCGAACGACCCGGTCTGCTTCTCCCAGGGGGCAGGGATCAGCTGTCCCCTCATGTCCACCCACTGGTGTTCTGCAGGCAGGCAGAAGGCGAGGCTCTCTCCATCCCATGCAGAGACAGACACAAAGACAGAGAGAGAGCGAGAGAGAGAGAGAGGGAGAGAGAGAAACAGGGGCGCAGGGGGAAGTGTGGGAAACAAAAGATAGAGTTTTGTAGTAGCAGTTTCATGACATTTGCACATTGGAACGCGTGCCTTTTCATTTCACGCGCAGAAGAGTCACACAAATGGGACCATGAGACAACACACACACACGCACGCACACAACGAGATAGAGACAGAGAGAGAGTCCGCAGAGAAAATCTTACAAAAATCACTGCGGGACAGAGAAACGGAATGGAACGGGGGGGTCCCTTTCGAGAGAGAGAGAGACCTTTTCATGCCACCATCACATTCCTTTCTGATCTCATCATCAATCACCCTTCTCAGACCGTCTTTTCCTTTGATGCTGCACTCGTTCCCCTCCTCATCCACTCATGCACACTCACTCTCGGTCGCCCTCCCTCCCTCCCCTCCTCCCTCGAACCTTCCTCGCACAGCCCCCTCGATCCATCCCTCTCTCCCTCCTCAACCTACCGACCGACCGACCGATCTCGACGTCATCAGGAAGGGTGCTGTTGGCGTAGTGCTGGAAGTTCGCCCAGAGGTCCTGGTCCTCCACCACCTGCACGCACGCACGCACGCAGGCAGGGAGGGAGGTACTCAGGCAAGCAAGAGTGCAGGCAGGCAGGTAGGACAGGCGAAGGAAGGAAAGGAAAGCGTCGTTTGTTTGTTCGCCTCTAGTGTCGGGCTGTCGGTCCATGCTTGCATGTACGAATTCGATGCCTGCTCATACGCGTCCTTCGCCTTCTTATCACACACAATGCGTGCAGTGCCAGCCGCACACTTGAATTTCAACCAATATCCATATCAAGTCCTCTCTCTCACCGCGCTCTACTTTTTCTCCTTTCTCTTCCCATCAGACAAAAAAAAGCAGTGCACGTACATGTTCTGGATACACAGACACGCATTAAAAATCACATATGTCTGTGGACGGACAAACGATCTGTTTCGGCTTCCTGTCCTGACTCAAAGTCTTCCAGCAAAAGAACAAACAGCGAACGGCCTGCCTGTGCACGCATGCCTCCCGTCCTCGCTTGTTCGTATTCTTTATCACATGAATGAATGCCCCAACTTCAACCCTGTATTCCGCATACACTCACTCAACGGCCTGGCCTGCCTGAGTGCCTAGCGTTTCAATCCCTTGCTTTGAGATGCCCTTTCCACTCTTCTGACAGACGGACTGACCCTCTTCCACTCGCACTCATACTTCCCGAGAGACTCCTCCATCATCCTCTCCAGGTCGGCACAGATCCCCAACTTGTCCTCCACAATCACGCTCTTGAGGTATCCCATCCCGCCCTCCAGCTTCTGGAACCAGGGGGCAGTGCGCTCAAGGGGACCGGCTGTGGCGATATAGAACATCAGGAAGCTGCAGGCAGACAGACACGTAAACAGACAGTCAGCCAGTCATGCATACCTTCAGCACACTCATTTATGCCACCCTTGACGCGAGTAAGTTAAAAAAACAGCAGCAGTCGGTTCACTCACTCACTCGTTGAGGACTCGTCTGCATGTGGAGATAATTAAGCCAACAAGCATGCAGGAAGGATGAAAGCGGGAAGGTCAAGATGAATGCTGTTTGGGTGTCTGAGCGTCCTCCTTTGCCATCCCGTGCAGCCGCACTCACTGCATTCATTCATTCATTCACTCATTCATTCCGGTGGTCTCTCTCCTTTCTCGTGCGACCGTTGGCTGACCGACCGATCGATGAGCTTGACACAAGTCTCGTCGTCGACGTCGGAAGCCAACAGCTGTGCGTGTGCGGGCTTGGCGCCTCCATTGCCTGCCACATAAAGGTTCCATCCCTTCTCTGTGGCAACAACTCCGAAATCCTTCCCCTGTGCCTCTGCGCACTCTCGCACACACCCGGAGACTCCAGACTTGAGCTTGTGGGGGGAACGGAGACCCTTGTACCGGTTCTCCAGACGTACGGCGAAAGTGACGGAATCCTGCAAGTCAATTCGCAGAAAGAAAAATCCAACAACTTTCGAACAGACCAAAGGAACCCATTTCAGTATCAGGGAAAGTTTTCTTTGAACACACATGTATGTACATACACACACACACACACACACACAGAGAGTACTTCTGACTCGCACGAAGCGGTCGGTGATTCAGGAAGCAGTGAATGGCAAAAAAAGGGGGAACGAACACCAAACACTCCGAACGAAAGCTCGATGGGTGTGTCGTATAAAAGTTAGGCGAGAGATCAAGAGAGAAAGAAAGTCTGAGAAAGTCTCATAGACAGACAGAGACCCTGTGTGCAGAGTGACTAGACGCACCGACAGACCAACCGACCTGCATGCCAAAGCGGCACCAAGTCGACCCGACGCAACTCTTCACAGTACGGAGAGCTTTCGCATACGCATGACCAGACTCGAACCCGGCGTCGACGAGGATCTTCCAGATTGCAGGCAGGTCCTTTCTCTGTGCCCCGAACAAGTCGATTCTCTGTCCTCCTGTGATCTTCGTGTACAGACCGTACTTCTTCCCAACGTCTGCGATCACGCCGAGCATCTCAGGAGTGACCTCTCCTCCGGCAATGCGGGGAATGACACTGTATGTGCCGTTGCGTTGGATGTTCGCGAGGAACCTGCAGGAAGTCAGGCAGGGGCACACACACTTGAACACACGCACACACTCCTGGACGTTCTTACACTTGAGCACAAGGGGCAGGTGCCTTGATTTTTCCTTCTCTCTGCCCCGTCTCTCCTTTTCTTGTGCTCTCTGAGCACGCAGTCATGAAGGAGGGGGCGAAGGGAAGGGAAGCACGGTCGTACTGAAGAAACACGAACGTCGTGAGCCTTCATCATGCATCCGAGGTCCTCCCCGTCTGACCCAGTTCGGTCATCACACACCTACCACCCACCTGTCATTCGTGTCCTGGATGACAGCTCTGTCCTTTGCGAGCACGTGGTCGTTCCAGAGAGAGGCCAAGATGGATCCCACAGCTGGCTTGCAGACCTCACACCCCCTCTTTCCGGGTACGTTCTCGGAGCACGCCTCAATCACGGCCTCGTAGGACATCAGCTCTTTGACCTTGATAATGTCGAACAACTCCTTTCGTGCGAAGGGGATGCACCCGCAGATCGCGTCCTTCTTTTCGATGCCCAGTTCCTTCAGCTTCTTCTTGATGATCGATTTCACCGGGCCTGTGGCGATGCACCCACCGCAGCCGGTGCCGCACTTTGTGGCTTTCTTTATGTCCT
This sequence comes from Chromera velia, assembly GCA_018398765.1. Lineage (NCBI taxonomy): Eukaryota > Chromeraceae > Chromera > Chromera velia. Next base: position 86,780 of record JAHBMJ010000631.1, on the reverse strand, counting down.
CAAGGTCGTGAAGCCCTGCATTGATGCATGTATGCATGATTGTAGAGAAGAGAGACCAGTCACAAAGAGGAGGACCAGATACCTACTGCTGGATTTTCCGCCTCCTGTGGGGGGAAAAGTCGACCGACAGAGAAGGAGAGCATTCAGTCAAACAAAACAAAACAAAACGAAGCAGCCAGGTGTGCCTTCATGCCCCCGTGGTCACCATGTCCTAGCCACTACAGAACGACCGTCAGACGTTCACCAGACACATGGAGGAAGAGGATGGGTGGGGAAGGCCCACCCTCCCGATTGGATCTGTGAATTCCTTCCAACATGTTGATTGATTGATGCAAGGAAGAAGCGACAAGGAAGAAAATAGAGAGAGTCAGGAAGGAAATCAGAGGGGAAACAAAGCTTCAGTTCCACCATCGATCGAGTCAGAAGCCACCCGAAAGAGACGAAAACTTCAGTTCGTTACCAGAAGAACAAGGTGAGTGAATGTATGAGTGAAAGAAAGAAAAAAGGCAGACAGAAAGAAAGAAAAAAGGCAGACAGAAAGAAAGCAAACAAACAAGGAAACAAGGAACAAAGAAGAAAGGAGGAAGGACAGAACCGACCATCAGCGACGGCCTGTCTGAGGCATCCCGCAGAGACGCCATTGCAGGAGCAGACCAGTTCGTCGTCATCAATCGCGTCATCCCCCCCCGCGGCCCCTGCCTTCCCCCCTCCCATGCCGAGAGCGAGGAGGTCTGAGGGGGTGTTATCCTTCAGGTCCCCTCTGTGGGCAAGTCCCAGAAGCTTCCCGAAAGAGGAAGCGTCACCCACCTGAATAAAGGCGCGTATGTGAAGGGCACGGCAGACGGAACCACTCAACAAACACTGGGGACACTTTTCGCACTTCTCTACCCCGTCACTTTTTTTTCCTCATTTTTCCTGTTCATTTGGGGGCTGTCAGAGGTGGAGACAGAAAAAAGAGAGCTGAATTGAAACGAACGAACGCACACAGGAGGGAGGAGGAGAAAGGCCACAACAGATTGACCGACGGAAAGATCTGTTGACACAGAATCAAAAGCAAAAGAGAAGAGAAACACAGCAAGACGGAGAGAGAGCGGGAGAAGCTCAAGAGCGAATACAAGGGAAAAAGAGACAGACAGACAGACAGACAGACAGACAGACCAGAAGAGCCCCCATCAGTTTCTTCCCTGCTCCGTCGAACACCAGCTTCTTGTAGACACCTGCCCATTCGTCGTGATGGACCTGCATGCATGCATACACAAAGGCAGAAAGAACACAACAGGATGTTCTGTTCAAAATGAGAAAAGCAGAAGGCAGTCGGTCCGCCAGACAAAAGAAGATAGTCTGGGAAAGAATAGGAGAGGCAGGCGGAAGAAAACGGAGAGGGAGTCACGCCGTGAGGCAGAGAGAGACGGAGAGAATGAAAAACAAAAAGAAAGAAAGAAGGGCAGCGAGGCGGGCAGGCAGATGGAAAAGTAAACAAGAGAAACAGCCGCCCAGTCATACACAAATCAATCAACCAAGAGGCTGATTAGCCAAAACCGACAGACAGCCCTCTCAATCAGTCTGACACACTGAACTGACTGATGACTGACGACTGACCAGTTTGCGCATCGACTTATCGTCCCACTGTTTCTTGAACCAGAACGCCGAGCTTGCTCCGAGGGATGCCACGTCAGTTCCCAGCAGTTTGAGTTTTGTGGACAGATCGGAACCCGAGTACTCCTTCATGGCCGCATCGTCTAGAGACACGCCCTCAGTCTCGGAGAGGATCAGGTTCTCCACAAGCACACCGGCCTGCAAGCTTGGTGGAACGAGTCATCACACAAGCAAGGAAGCAACGGAAGGAAAGGGGAGAGTCAACAAGGAAGGAAGGAAGGAAGGAAGGAAGGAAGGTGGGGGTTGATGTGCACGCATGGGCGGTGTGAGAGGGGAAGAGGCGAGGTGGGTCCATGACAGTGAATGAGTGAGTGAGTGTACCCATCCACCCATCCCTCCATCCATCCACCCATCCTTCTGTTTACATGCGCGAGACAAAAGGGCAAAGAGGGCACCGGCCAACGCAACAAAAGCAAGAGAAGCACGTCCTGTCAAGAGACCCCATAAATCGGCCGTTTCTCCACTGCTTGCTTCCTTTCTTACTGTATTCCTTTTCTGCTTCCTTATTTCTTTCCTCGCTTCTTCAATCGCTTGTCTGTGTACCTACATGCTTCTTCATCGACACAGAACAACAACGTGTTTTCTTCACATCCACAAAACTCACTGACTGACAGACCTGCTGCACTCCAGGCGCCCAGAGCCCGTAGCACATCCCGTTGTACGACGCCACTTCTCCCACAGCGAAGACGGAGGAATCGGAAGACCGCAGCTTCCCGTCCACCTTCACGCCTCCACGGGGGCCGACCTGCATGCATGCAGACAATCAACGACATGAATGATCGATTCAGGTCAGCAGCTCAGTCATGTACCCCCTCAGGTAAGCAGTCGTATCCTTCCCTGGGTGGAGCACAAACGCAGCCAGAGGCATTTGGCGAAGACAGTGAAATCCAAGCCTTCTTCCGCGTGGCTTCATACCCATGCACCGAGTCGACTTTCTGCAGATTCATCCGCCGCGTTCTTCCTTCCTTCCGACTCTTCAAGACCGTGTGACCCACATACATACCCAAATGCACCCGCGACAGCCGTGCAGCCCCATGATGATGTGTGGATGCATTTCATCCAACAATCTCAATACGAATACAAAACGAAGTTAAACAAAACCACTAAGTGCGTGAGTGACCGACCTCGAGGCCCATCTGCTTTGCGAGTTCGTCCCTCGGTCTGACACCGCAAGACACAACGATCATGTCCAGGTCCATCAGAAACGGCTCCGCGTCGGCAGCACCGCCCTCACTCATCTCCACACCTTTGCACTTTCCGTCTTCTCCCGTGACTATCTGCTTGATGCGGGTTCCCAGATGGACGTGGATTCCCATACCTGCACGCACGCAGAGAGGCACAGAGGCATCATGCATGTGTTTAGAAAGTTATTTATCTCCTCTGTGAGGGTGAAAGTCTGGGGGGGGCGAAGAGCGAGGGTTTGGAAGGCATCTGACTGGTGGGTGTGTGGGGGTCCCCACCTGAATTTTTGTTCCTTCCTGTGTCTGCCTGTCTGTCTCCCTGCCTGTGCCTACCTACCTGCCTGTGTCTGCCTAGCTGTCTGTCTTCTGACGGACGAACCTCTGATGACTTCGGTAAGCATCAGCCCCCCCTGGCTGTCCAGTTGGGTGGGCATCAGGAAGGGCGCCATCTCAAGGACGTGGGTCTCGCAACCGAGGTCGGCCACTGCCTTGGCAGCCTCCAGACCCAACAGCCCGCCTCCGATGACTGCCGCCTTCTTTGCACCCTGGTTGGCAAACTCGATCATTGCCTGCATGTCCTCAACAGTGCGGTACACGAAGATTCCGGGAGTCTGGGTGGACAGGCCGGGAGCTGCAGACAGAGAGACAGGCAGAAGGCAGGGAGGAAGGAGGGAAGGAAGTGGTACAGGATGCATGCTCTGTATGGAAGCGTACAGGCACTACGCACTGAAAGACATTGACGTCCGCGCCGACTGCGAAAGATGGAAAGGAGGATACCCGGGGTTATGCACGGCGATGGACTTCTCTCTCTCTCTCAAACACACACACACACACACACACACACATGCACAGAGAAAACTTAAATGCAGTTGTAAATGCAGGCAGACAGACGTTCATAAATACAAAGACTGACTTGGAGGCACGAACGGAAACGACCCAGTGGCGAAGACCAAATAGTCGTAGGGCACACGGCCGTTGACCATCTTCTTCTCTCTGTCGACCTCGAACGCTTTCTCTCCAACGAACAAGGAGATGTCGTTCTCAGCAAACCAGCCTTTGTCGCACAAAGCCAGCTTGTCTGGGTCTCTGTGTTCGAAGAAGGTCGTCATCTTCACTCTGTCATACGCTGGTCGCAGTTCTTCGCAGAAGACGATCAACTCAAACAGTTTGTTCCCTCCCTTTTCAACCATCGTCTCTGCACGAAGGACGAAGAAGAAAGGTACGGGCACCTATGTTAGTAGACACATCGATGAACACACATCGCTTTGAATGTTTTTTCCCTCTTGGCTCTGCTGTGCTTGTACGTGACAATGATGTCAGAAACGGAGGAAAGGAAAGGAAAAGCAAAGTATACTCTGCATTCGTGCTACAAAGAAGGAAGACGTTCAGGAAGACAAGTCGTTGGTTTGAGCGTCGTTGAGGCAAAAAAATCTGCACACATACTGTGAGTCCCGGAATATTGCCACTGCACGAACGCTCTCTGTTTGAACTAAAGAGACGGCTCATCAAGTCACGACAAAAACAAACCGAGACGATCGGTCCTTTCTCTCTGCGTACCCCCCATATGATGAATCCCCTCTTGAACTCACCGATGCACTCCATGCACGATAAGACAGAATCGCAGTGCAGCTTCAGTTGAAAGCCAAAAGAACGCGACCTAACTAAGAAGACTTACCAAGAAAATTGTGTCCAACGGGACCGTGTCCAAGGACAACGATCTTCTTCCTTTGGGGCGCCATCTTTCAAAAAGTGCAGAGTTCGCGTGTCTGTGTGTGCCTCTTTAAAGCAAAGTTGGTGGGTTGACTTCAATACTGCCCTTGGCAGATTCGTTCCGTTTTCGAAAGGACTGGAAACAGGAAAGAGGAGACCTAGAGAGGAGACTGGCTGAAGTCCACTCACTTGGACGAGGAAAACGTGTTCGACTGACTGACTGTTGTGATCGGAAGGGCAGCTGGTGATTTGAAAAGGCTTTCTGATACACCCACAAATCGCACAGCACTGCACTATACCTTGAAGTTAATTCTCGCACATTTTCTTCCACAGCAGGCGTCATCAAGAGAGGTATAAGGGCGTGGCTGCATGGAAGAGAAATTTGTAAGGCATGCAGGCTGATTCAATGCTGGTCCCGGAAAGTCTATATGCTTGCATGTGGGGCCAATGTGGGCGGTTAAATTATTTTTTGTTCGGCTTTTGCAACTTTTCCGGACCACTCGCAAGAGTGCCCCATCCGTCACGCACGAACTTTGAAGACAATTATAGTATAGTAGCACGCGCACATATTTTTGCGCGCGCGCTGCGAGCGAATTTGATCAAAGATCGTATTTTATAGTTTAGGGTACTAATTATATACATTTTTTTCGATATGATGTTTGCATGCGTGTCCACGCAGTATATATTAATATATAGACCTGAATGAATGCCTCATGGCTCGACTTCGACAGATTGGTCCAACCTACATACTTGTTGAGTCTGATGCGCACAAGACTTTCTGTAGGGGCTTGCTGAAGAAACAAGAGAAGCAGACTTTCCAGAGCAATGACGATCTTCGGTCTCCGTCTCCTTTCCCTCACAACGGCCTCTCTTCTGTGCTTATTCCTGACTGTGTCTTCAAAGCAGCACACACTTCTTGCTGATGTCCACACAGATCTTCCCATCATAAACTGCGCCTCGACTGTCCTGTCAATATGCGAAGACAGCCGCCGTTTTGGGGGTGTGCATGGAGGAACGCCTGAACAGACAGTCTACAATCAATTGCGATTCGACGCCACGCGCTGGACTAAGGTGTACGAGCAAATGGGCGAGAACTGAGACCCCCAGACCGTTTGCCAAAATCTCATGAAGCCAAGCGGAAACCCCTACTGTTCGACCTCCACCTTCCAGAATTCATTTGCCACCACTTTGAAGATCGGAAGGCACCATCTATGCGATGCTTGCAAGGAAGTGATCCGGGAGCTCAATGGAGCGCTCCGCCCGACTCACGGCGCAGGCGCTCTGGAAATGGAGCGGGGCAGTTGTAACCCTGTAAGCCCTCTGCTGCACACACACGCACGCGCGCACTCGCACACAGACGCACATGAACTCTCGTTCAAATATAAAACATACGCATACTCATATCTACATTCATACACGGAATGCATGCATGCACATACATACATGTATAGATATGTATAACGGACATCTGCTTTCTGATATGCATTCATGCGTTGTGCCACACAAAAAGGTCTTCGCTGCATATGCATAAGTGCACTCTCAGGCTGATAGGAACAGAACTGATCGAGGTGTTCACGTGGCAACTCTGTTCAGTTTTTCCAAAGAAGTGCGAAAATGAACTCCTTCATAAGACTGCCTGACTGCTTGTCTCTTTTTGCGTACCGCTGAATTGCTTCGACGCGTTGAAAATCTGTACAATGTTTTTTTGCGTCTGCCAAGCAAAATGCGGCGAGTGTGAATATCGACCGTTTTTTCCATGAGTGCAGCTGGATTGCCCGGACAACTTCAACACTTGTGTTCAGATTGAGCAGATCTCAAGGGGAAGAGGACTGTCTACTTGTCAGGAGATTGCAGAGATGGAGCCGAAGTTATTCGATCTCTTGTAAACATTACATACTAGATAACAGTACTATGTTACAGTAGTAAACGTTGCAACAAAAGCCAAAGAAGAAAGGATCCGAAAGTTAAAACGCAGAGAGGCATGCCATCGAGCTCCCATAGTTTTTACTTAATTAGAACAATTATTCAACAATACTTACTCATAATTTTAGGCTTTTGACTGTTGTTAAAGATCTAATAATAACTGATTATATTTTATCAAGGATAATTTGAAAGATTATACTGTGTTGTTAGGAGTAATTAACCAACTTAGTTTGGTTACCCAGGCGGCCGTTAGACCGCTTGGTAACCATTTTTATAGTTATGGTAATCATGCAGAGTCACATTGATTACTATTGTTTTAGTAGCTAAAACAGTGGTAATCGTCCTTTTAAACTGGACAAACTAGTGGGTAAATTGGGTACCAAAAATAGATGTATTGCAAATATCTCTTATATCCACAAATATCTGTACGTGCAAGTCAAAACAAGTCCAAAAAGGATCTTTTTTACGCTGTACACAGTCTTTAAAGATGTATTTCTCATATATTAGATCCTGATCCAACATATTTGCAGCCAGATACGGCCAGATTACCATGGTAGCGGTAGTCTTCTCAGCCTCTGCTAGTTACCAAATTTCGGTTACTAAATTGATGGTAACCAAGAGCCTTCTGAAAAGGACCGGTACGTAGTTACTCCTAAGAAGAATCATTTTAAGTGGTGACTCAGACAGTGCTAGACACTGCTCTAGGGTCTATAGTCTAAGGCACCTAGTAGGGCATCAATAAGTCACTATAAGTCATGCACTTATCACTTATTGAATTAATAAAATTATAGAAATTCAATTAAAGTTTTATATAAGGAGTGGTTCAAGCTAAATGCCATACTGACAATATGTATGGGGCAGGGCGTTTGATAAATGTTTTTCAGGCGTTAATCATCATATGTTAAAGAGTTATACAACCATATAAACATGATTGAGCAGTGCACACGGACGGTACCGTGTGTAACGGTTTTAAACACACTGTCAGGATTGGGCACAATTTAAATCCACAATCTTAAATACACGGTTTTAAATTTCGGAGAGAGAGCTCGCTCAGGTACACATGAGGTACATGGGGGTTGATGGGTAGAAGTCCGCCGCATTATTCCCATTGGTGCAGCGATCAACACACCGAAAGGCAAGCTCACAGAAAGACAGGCAGACAAACCGTCAGAGAGAGAAAAGGGGAAGGCGAAGAGATAGAAAGATGAACTCTAGGATGAAATCTCACAGGCAAATAGACAGAGAGACAATTGAAAGAGAACAAGTGCGAGGCAGAAGTGGTCCTCCTAAAGGACAACGCCGTCATCCAACCTTACCGGTTGAACAACATGCATGCACTCGCATATACAGCGAAGCCCTCCCTTAAAAGGGAATAAAGAAGAGAAGAGATCATCCAACCTGACCGGTTGAACAACCTTCGCAGTGCGCGGGCGCGCGAAAGAGAGAAAAAGAAAAAAAGGAAGGACGAACGAACAAAAGAGAGAAAGAGAGAAAGAAACAAAGAAAGAAAGAAAGAAAGAAAGAAAGAAACAAGGAAGGAAAGAAAGAGAAAAAGACCTGCCAATCCCTTCTCTCTCCCATCCATGTCCTTCGATGTCCTTGCCCGTGTGCAATCAACAAAGCCCACCTGTCCAATCAACATTGTTGACGAAGCATTCCTTCGATCCACCCCATGGCAGGCATGAGCAAATTATCAGAATAAGAATTGATCGAAACAAACCCCTTTCCCACAAGAGCATGCATACCAGATCGAGCGCCTCCGCACATACACATCGACGTGTATTGATGCGTACGCACCAAGGTAACGTCAGAAACCTTGACGTTCCGAAAACTTATACACGCAACCCAGATATCGACGACAAAGAACGAAAACAGACTTCTATCGAATCATTCGAACCTTCACAGAGCATGGATGGCACCGCACATGCAGAACAAAAAGAGAGAGAATTTCTTCTTTCTGCCCACCTGCCTGCATGATTGCACACCTTCCTGTGACTGACGAAGGCTTTCTTTAAGTTTCTCGTTCCTTTTTTCTTTCTTGATTCTGATTGCGCACATGCGTGTGCCGTTCTTCTGATATCGATACTTTCAAGTCTCCCCCCCGTGACTGAAAGAAATCTACTGGTCTTCCCAAATTGGCGCACCCACGTCTTCGAGAGCTGCCAAGGTGTTGAAAGTGAACGGGAGCGCAAATTGAGAGAGGACAACACCAGTCCCACTTCCAGCACTCAACAACATCGATGCGACTTGTGAGCCTTTGCCGCCTCTTCTCCGCCCCTCCCCCTTCAATCCCAACAACTTCTTCCGCCCCTTCCTTCTCCTCCGACAGACTCTTCATTCCTCCCTTAATTGTCTGCTACAAGCTGCATCTCTCTCTCCATAGCTCTCCCTCTCAGCAGCTGCATGACCCCCCTCGGCCAAGCTGGGTCTCGCACCTTGACCTACCCGGCCCGCCACAGCGTCACGCCGTTTTATTCGATCAGAGAGATGCATGGGTGATGCAGCAATCATGTCATGCATCAATGGGAGAGAGACCGTGGCTTGTCTTCATTGACTGGTTGGTGAGGGGCGAGGTGGTGTGCGTTGGAGTCTGTGAGAGCGGTCTGAGGGGGAGGGGTGTCAGGATAGCGCGGAAAGGAAAGAGAGGAGGGGGAAGACTGTACGAAGAGAAGAGGAGGAGAAATATCTGTGTGACAGTTGCCCCCCTCTTCCTCTCTGTATCCGTTTTCTAACGCATCTTCGCGTCTTTCTCCTGCTTCTCCATTCCAACATCATCCACTGTCTCTTTTCCCTAGCTCCCCATCACCACCCATTTTCTTCTTCTCTTCCCTTTCTTTTTTCCCCTTCTCCTTCCGCTCCTCCGTTGCAGTCGCAGCTGCCGCCGCATCCTCCGAATCCATTTTCCAAACTTTCGCACTCCAAAT
>JAHBMJ010000631.1:53798-64789 GCA_018398765.1 Chromera velia | reverse complement strand
GGGGGGGGGGGGAGGGAAAAAATTGAAAATAGGAAACAAAAACGAGAGAGATCACAAGAGCAAAGAGCAAAAGGGACAGCGGACCCATCATAAGAAGAGAGGAAAAGGAAAGAAACAAAGAAGTGGCGTCTTTTAATATAGAGACAGAGCCCGTACCTTCCCTTCGACGAGAACCATTCATGCGTGAAAAAAATGCTGAAAGAGAAACACGCATGTGCATCTTCGAAACCATTCCGTAGACTCACCCACCCACCCACCCACACACACACACACACACACACACGCACACACACACACACACCTGCAATGAGGAGCGTGGTGAGGTCATCCCTCAGTTGTGCATTGCTGGTGTCTTCCCCTCTCAACTCAACGAGGAATCTGAGCAGAGAAGCGTCTTCGCATTCGTCAAAGCTCTTCTCTGAAAAGGCGGTCGCATCGAGAGCGTTGGCCTCCTCCCGCGTTTTATGCTTGGTCTCGTCGATCAATTTGTCAAGAACGTCCTGAACGTTTGATTGAATTAAGGCAGGGACGGACAGACTATATGACTTTTTTTTCCTTCTTTCGACAGACGGACGGATGGACGGACGGACAGACAGACAGACAGAGAGAGTTTTTGGGACGCCAGGGAAAACGCAGAAGGGCCCGTGTGAGGAAGCAAATGTTTCGATTCGTTCTCAAACGTTGATCGAATCACATGGACGTTGTGCCGCTAGAGGTAACAAAAAACGGCATCCATCTGCCGCTCTCTTTCCTCCCAGCTGCCCTGCTGCCTCGGGTCGGCTCACTTCCCCACCCCACTCAGCTAGCTCTCTCTCTCACACCTACACACACCTCTCTCATATGCACCTCACTACCGACCTGCACGACTTTGAGGTCTCTCTCAAAGGCCGCCAATCGGGGAATCCACTTCGACGCATTCGGAAGGTTCCAGTAGGGAATGGGAACAAAGGACCTGCATGCAGAAAGAAAGGCAGGCATATATATACACAGACAGGCAGGGAAGGTGGAGGTAAGAAGAGGAGGGACGGCGAGAAGAGAAGAGGAAAAAAATCTCTGTTCAGGCATGCCTCTCTCATACGCTGTCCGTCTTCTGCCTGGAGAGAGACGGCCTGGACCCCCTTGACTCCATGCAGGCATTGCCTAGCTGTCCATCTATCCGCCCGTGTCTGTTTGTGTGAGTCCGTTTGCAGAAAAAAAAGCAGGCGCGTGCATCCTCCCTCATGCATGACAGACAGAGAGGGAGGGAGAGGGTCGTGCATGCGTGCGCTAAATTCCTCCGAATGCCCACCCACCCACCCACCGGTGCTCCGCTTCCTTGAGGAGTCTGTAGACTGCCTTGATCACAGGCGACTCCCGAACGACAGAGGCAAAGTCAAAATTGAAAACTGAACGCCCAATGACGTCAAGGGACACCGAGTTGAACTTCTCCTCCATGCCCACAGTCGCACCTCTGCATGCATGCAGCGATCGATCGAGTCAGCGGGAGGGAGAAGCAAGGGAGAAAGACAGATAAATGGCTGACAGATACGCATAGAGTGAGTGTAAAAATGGATGGTGAAATCCACAGTCAGTGTTCGGTAACACAGCGAAGCAGGAGTTCCTGGGCAGAGCAAAAACACGAAGGCACAGGTGCCTGGTCTTTCTCCGCCTTTCCTTTTTTCTTCTTTCTAACTGAGTCTCTTCTCTTCTCTTCTCTTCTCTGCCAGCGCCCCTCTGAAAGCTTTTCCAATCACCCGGACTCTGCCCTCCCCCCCCCTCTTGCAAACCATCTCTCCGCTTTGTCTTCTTTCACCCACTCACGGACGCACTTGTCTGCAGCCTTCCCAAGGGAGTCACAGAGTCTCCCTACGCAATCGCCGAAGGTCGTCACCGTCGTGTAGTTCAACCAGCTTACAGACAGACCAGGCACGATAGCCCGTCTCCTTGCCTTCCACGTGACTGGGTCTGCACGCACCCACACACTCACTCACACATAGTCTTTCCCTCACACACACACACACACACACACACACACACACACACACACACACACACACACACACACACACACACACACACACACAGACACACAGACGGAGGGAGGGAGGGAGGGAGCCAGCCAGCCAGCCAGCCAGGGAGAGAAGAACACTGTCGGACTGTAGAGAGGGTGACTGGGCGGACTACCTAGCTGACTCAGGGATCGGCAAGCAGGCTGACTGCGAGAATTAATGACGGAAGCACCGGCATCTTCGCTTCAAATACAGCCCGCCAGGCAGACAGGCAGGCAGGCGGACAGGCACGGAAAAATTCAGACAGACAGACAAGACAAGGAGAACCATTCATCCAGAAGGCAGGCAGGCAGGCAGTCGGTCAGACAGCTCTCCTTCTCTCTCTCATTTCTCTCATCTCTCTCTCTGACCTGCGGGGATGAGTCCCTTCCCCATGATTGGCTCCAGAATCTCCGCTAGCAGTCCCTTGTCGTACTTTTTATACGACTGTCTGAGAAGGTACTTGGCTACAGGAGGGTCTGATACGACCATGAAGGACTTGGGGCCGAACAGAAGTTTGAATACAGACCCAGACTCAAGAAACATGTCATACAAGTCCAAGAAGATGGCATCTGGATGCTCTACCTTCGCATTTGCAATCGGAGCTCCGTCGTATGAATCATACCCTCCATACAGCTGGTTGATGTTCGAGATGATGACCGCAAGCTGATCGCCCAAAGTTATGGGCGATCCTTCCTCCCCCTTTGGAAAGCGCTTGTAGATCCAGCTGTCTCTTACTTCTTCCTCTATTGGATCGTTCACAGGCTTCGGCTTCTGTGTGGGTTCTAGAAGAGAAGAGGACGCAGAAGCCTTCTTTTCCATAAACGGGGAGCTGGAGCTTGTTTGTCTCTTCCCCCGTGTCCTTTCTCTCAGAGAAGAAAGGCCCAATTCTCCTGCCAAAAAGGCAAAGCATGGTGAGAGTGAAAGGAAAAGACCCAGACAGAGCCTCATCATCGCAGTGCCAGAGAAGGGGGAAGGAACCGTCGGATAAATAAGGGAGGCAACAGGAGACGGACTACACCTGTGTTGGTCTGCTTGGACACATCACCCTACGTCTTCATTGCTCTGAGAGGAGAGTGCCTTTTAGCTCCCCTCTTGCACTCCTGCACGTACTGGTTCCTCTCATGTCGATACGCATCACCTGAATCTGGTGTCCGGGAGCTGCGGCTTTGTCCTCGCAAGAAGGTAGGGGAGGAAATGTGCATGAAATGTGCGATTGCTAGCTATTTTTTGCGAGTTTTTAGATTATTCTTGCGGTGATTAGCGTTGTACCCTCTGGCTACTGAGTCCATATTGATTAGCTTCATTCGGACTAATGGTAGTAAAATTTTAAACTTCAAAAAAAAAAAAAAACTAAAGCACAGCTAGTCTTTGAAAAACTCCTTTCTATGGGAATATATTTCCTGAATGTGCGTGCGCGGGGTCCACCACACAGTGACGCACGCAACTGTGGCCCCGGAAAGCGAAGCGGGGGGCACTTGCAGGCTATATCGACATAAGCATGCATTATTATGCTTTTTTTTTAAATGTATACATATATATATATCGATCGATACGTACACAATGATCAATCATGCATGCAATAACATATACGTAAATGTTCTTCGGTCGAAACAACGTGCAAATCGAGCAGTAATGTATTTGTATAGCTCGGGCGACAAACAGGCAAACGGTAGCTGAGACAGGGGAAAGAGGCGGGCAAACAGATACACGTAGCACGCAGAGCTGCAGAGAGACATACACGGAGAGAACAACGCAAAGTCACTCGCTTTTTCTTTACCTTTCCCTCCAATCCCCCTTGTAAAGCTGTTTTGGAGAGGAGTCAGCACAAGATGATGAACGTGATGAAAGACGTCTTCGTCTGGAAAGACGTGGGGGCCCTCGGAAAGTGCCCGACCAAGGTGCGCGAATGAGAGAAGTGGCACTAGATTAGTGCATACATGTGGCGGGTATTTATGCAACACCTACAATTCCTGCATCGCTGATCGCACTTCAGTTGTGTGCCCTTTTCCCTATGCTTCGCGTGGTCTGTCTGTGTTTTTGCTTTTCTCGCGTCCTTCATGCTGGGCTTTGGCGGTAGACTCGTCTGAAAGGGGTGCAGGCAATGCATGCGAAGAACTCATGGCTGTATAGAGAAGGTTGGAGACTACCTACATTGCAGTTCACTCATGCATCTGTGAATGCATTCTGGGCAGAGGTCGCTCCACACCATGGTGAGCGTCGGGGACTGTCTGTATGTTTTCGGGGGCTACGACGGAGTACAAAGATGCAACGACCTCTACAAGTACAACCACAGTCAGTGCCTGCAGGACGCACCTGAAGAAAATGCATGTGAATTTCAAGAACTGCGAACCCGGGTCCATCCATGCATGTACATTCTATTCAAAAGAGACTGTCTATGTCTAATCGTAAACAAACGCGCAGAGGAGTGTCGAAACGGATTCGAAGCTTCTGCGTGTGAAACAGAATTGTGAGCATAAGCAGTGACACGGACATTCGTATGTTGTTAATGGGCAGAGAGTAGGAGAGAAGGAAAAAAAAAAGAGAAAGCGAACTGGTTAGTGAGAAAATTCACAAAAAAGAAGGCAAAAGAAGGTACTCTGCAGAAGAAAAGAAACGAATCTTCCAGAATCCGGAATTCAATTTGAACTGTACCTTCCAGTTGCAACTGTATGTCTGCATCGCACGACAAATTGATCGATCCAGAATTTTAGGGTAACGAATCCATTTCGATCCCAGGAAGCATGGGCTCTTTTTTCTTTCTGCGGCTTCTCTTTCTCGTCTTGTCAACCGCAGGAAACCGACGATGGACGGAAATCTGCTCTCCGGGACCGGGTGCCAGGTTTGTCAGCGTGTCTCCGCGTGATTGAGTCTCTCTCTCTCTGTCTACCTCTCTGTCTTTCTCCTTCTCTTTCTCTCTCTCTGTCCCCCTCTCTCTCTCTGTCTGTCTGTCTGTCTGTTTGGCGAAGTGAAGAAAAGACGAAATAGTCTGTCTGTCTGTCTGTCTGTCTGTCTGGTCTGTCTGTCTGTCTGTCTGTAGAAACATATGGTCTGTCTGTCTGTGTGTTTGAGTGGGGGAGCGCGGGCGGGTTCGGTGGGTTCTTGCTCGTATGCTCGCACAGGTCTGTGAGTGTGTGTACCTGTGAAATTCCTCCAGCTTTCTGCCTTTATCTCCAAGTGCTTTTGTGCTTGCTTTCAGACGAGGAAGAAGCCCTGGCTGAATACGCATGGAAAGGAATTTGAAGAGCCCAAAAAGAAGCATACAGATCTCTTTGCGTTCGTTTACAAATATGTTTGTTCCCACCTGAGTGTGTGCAGAGACAGACACAGTGCCGTTGCGTATAGACACTACATGTATATTTTCGGAGGTCAGCTTTTCCTTCCCTTTCATGTTTCTTTTGCTTCCTGTGTCCTGTTTTTTTCCCTTCTTATTCCCCTCCTTGCCTCCCTCTCCTTTCCCTCCCCTTCAGTGTCCTCGTCTGTGTGTGTTTTCTCTTGGAGACATCACATCCATCCCCCATGCACAGACACCCTCCTCCCGTTCATCACGCTTCCCTCCTTCCTTCCTTCCTTCCTTCCTTGCTTCCCTCCTTCCTTTCTTCTCACACGTGGTATCGCTTCTACGTCGATCGGAAGGAAAGAAGGAAGGAAGGAAGGAATGAATGAAGGAAGACTACCTCCCTTTCCTGACCCCACCCCCACCCTCCCTCTCTGTCCGTGAGTGAGTCTGTGTTTCTTGTGACTGAGTTAGAGCACTCGCATCCGCCCGCAGGTTACGACGGACAGCAGCGTGTGAACGACACCTGGAGGTACGACAGCGAGGTCGAAATATGGGAGGCGGTGCAGACGGTGGGAACTCCACCAACTCCGAGGTGAGTAGAGTGGAGAGGAGACGAGAGTTCCTCCCTCCCGAATGAAGAGGGAGGGACCTTTCTGAGTGGGTCAACGAGTGCCACTATTGGTCTTGTACGTGTTTTTGTTTCGGTTTTCTGTGTTTTCCTTTCCCCTCTTTCTTCTTGTTAAGTTTCGCCCACTTGCTCTTTCTGTCTCTTTTCTTGTAATCCAAGCCTTTCTTTCTTCTATGATTCGGTCGGTCTCTTCACAGGAGCCAGTTGAATTGATGAGAAACACAGAGAAGTGAACAGAAAGGAAGAGAAGAGAAGAGAAGAGGAGATGCGAAAAGATGTGCAGACAGACAGAATAGAATGTTGTTCATTTATTCACAGGAACGGATTCTGTTCCTTCCCTTCTTTTTCCTTCCCTTCTCCCTTTCTTCCTTGCTTCCTTCCTCTCTGTGTTTTCCATTCAATGCGGCTCGGTTGGTCTGGCCGCCCCTTTCCTTGATTGCTTCCAAGAATGAATGTCCTTTCTCCCATCCAGTTTCGCGAAACGAATGAGTGCATGAATGGATGTATGGATGGATGGATGAATGGATAAATGAATGCATGCGTTCACGGAGATCTCATGCGTCTTCACATCGCGGAGTATATCAATAGTTGTGGCACAACAAGAATCATTGAGCAATGGCATGGAAGAATCATCATTGCGTTACGTTTGTTGTGCTTGTTTGTTTGCTTGCTTCTGCCCAGGCACTCCCACTCCGCGTGTCAGCACGCAGACGCGATGTTCATCTTTGGGGGATACGACGGCAACTACAGATCTGACTTTCACGAATTCCACTTCGGTCGGTCAGTCAGTCAGTCAGTCAGTCAGGTGCTCAGTCCGGTAGTCAGTCAGGCAGGCAGGCAGGCAGGCAAGCAGGCAGGCAGGCAGGCAAGCAGGCAGGCAGGCAGGCAAGCAGGCAGGCAGGTAGGCAGGCAGGCAGGCAGCCAGCCAGTCAGTCAGGCAGGCAGTCAGTCAGTCAGGCAAGCAGTCAGTCAGTCAGTCAGTCAGTCAGTGCGTCAGTCAGTCAGTCAGTCAGTCAGTCAGTCAGGCAGGCAGACAGGCAGACAGACAGACAGACAGTCAGTGCGTCAGTCAGTCAGTCAGTCAGGCAGACAGGCAGACAGGCAGACAGTCAGTCAGGCAGTCAGGCAAGCAGTCAGTCAGGCAGGCAGGAGGCAGGCAAGCATCCTCAAAAGGGCTTGTAAGAGCCAACGAACCGAACCAAGTGAGATAGACGGGCACTCAAATATGCAAGAGAATAGATGGAAAGGACAAGGGGAAAGACCGCAGTCTGCCTCTCTTCAGTTGCCTCTCTTTCAATGCACCTGGCCAAGAAGATTTCTCCATTCTTCTCCCTCCTCGCCTCATATCGTCCGTCTTTTCAAATCCCGGTTGGTTGATTTGGTTGGACGGCTGTATGACTTTCTCTCCTTCTGTTTTTGACCACGTATACATTTCCTCTCCAGATGCCTTCCATGCATTTCTCTCTCTCTCTCTCTCTCTCTCTCTCTCTCTCTGTGTGTGTGTGTGTGTGTGTGTACGTATGTGTTTTGGGTCCGCGTGCAGCGACTGCTTCCTGGTCCCCTGTGAAGTTGAACTGTGGCATGCTGACGCCCCGGGCGAGGTACAGAGCCTCGACGTGCGTGTGGAGGAACAGAATGCTTCTGTTTGGGGGACACGATGGCGCACAGCACTTGAACGACTTCTTTGAATTCAACTTCGGTCGGTCAGTGAGTCATTCGGTCGGCGTTTATTTTAATTCTGTCAATGGTCGGGCTATCAGTGAATCTTTTGATCGAAGGGACAAATCTTTCTTTCTTTCTTTCTTTCTTTCTTTTCTATGGCTGTTCTGGGTGGATGGCTCCGTTGGTTGATTAGTAGATTTCCTGGCTGATCAGTGCGTGTGTGAGAAGAGTTGGTCGGATTTCAGAGAGGTCGGATTGAGAGACAACAACCTTGGGGGGTGTGTCCCCCTCCCCTTTCCTTTCCTTTCCTTTCCTTTCCTTTTTTTCCCTACAAATGAGTGAAGTCGTCCGAAGTCGCTCTCTTTCTCTTGTTGATTTTGTTGTCCAATTGTGAATCTGTTCTTTTGCAATGCAACAAAAGTCTCTGTCAAACAAAAGAAAGGAGTTGGACTCTCTCTGTCCAGACCAGAATCCGGTAGGGCTTTTGCAATTAATTTCATCAAGATGTGCTTTTGCGGCCTTCCTGCATGCATGCCGTGTGGAGTTGGGGAAAATCGAGATCTCCCTCCCTCCCTCTCTCGCTCTCCCTCCCTTATCTCTGTGTCTTTTTCTTTGTGTATGCGTTCCTCACGCAGACCGAAAAGTCTGGTGCCGCGTCGAGGGGGGGAGTGAGTCTTTCCTGTTTTTTTTAATTTTCTTGGTCCTTTCTACTTCTGTCTGTGTATTGTTGCCTGCACGTCCTTCTTCTCCCTCTCTGTTTCTAAACCTTTCTTGCTATCAGTGTGCCTGCCTCTCTACCTGCCCCTGCCTGCCAGTCTGAGAGGAAAAATGAAGGAAGATAGAGTCCATCTGTCTGTCTGTCAGTCTGTCTGTAGGTCTTTGTGTCCCCTCTCTCTCTCCGTGGACTTACTCATTTGGGACACGCGTCTTTCTTTCGGTCCTTTTCTTATTTCTCTTTTTTCTCTTCCGCTCTTTCGGAAGCCCTTCATTTCGAGAGACAAATGTCTCATGGAGGCAAGCACAAAAACAAAACCTTCAAACTTTTCAGCCACGAAATGTTGAGCAAACGAATCGATGTGAACAGTCTCTCATAAATTCATTGAGCTTCAGTGAGACAGAAAAAGCTTGCCTCCCACTTCACGAACATCCGGGAATGCATAGAGAGAGCAGTCAGTCTCTATACAATCTTGTTCTACACGGATGCATGTGTGTATGCGCACTCTCTCTCTCTCTCTCTCTCTCTCGCAGGTGTGGTCGGGGACCCTGCCCCCTCGGCCCGTGACTCTCACACGTGCGGGGTGTTCGGAGACTCTGTGTACCTTTTTGGGGGCTCCACTGGACAGGCTCGGAACGAACTGTACGAGTTCAAAATCGAGACTTCGGACTCCTCCATCGCCTCCCTGGGGACGGACCTGGACGAGAGCGTGCGGCCTGTGCGGGGCAGTTGGGTCCTCGTGAGGGAACAGCAGAACGACCCGGTGAGTCAGTTGCCTGACTGGCTATTCGGTTGGTTTTGGTTTTTTTTACTTTGTTTTTGTGTACGTTTGTCTTCTAAGGCACTGTTGCTGCCGCTGTTCCCCTTTAAATCGACTGGATGGCTGCAGATTGTTTCTGTGTCTGTGTGTGTACATGTGTACACATGTAGATGTTCATGTATTCGCACGCTTCGGTACGTGCCGGAGTTTAGACTTCTCATTCGTTTCAGTGTATGTACGTACGCGTGTGTGTGTGTGTGTGTGTGTGTGTGTGTGCATGGGAACACATGAATTCTCTCCGTTGCAGTTGGGAGAGCACTGCGTCGTAACGAAGCCAGGAGCGAAGAGTGCGGAGGCAGTCGGAGGACCAGAGAACCTCCCGGAGGTCGCCATGGGCCTCGGGGTGCGTCGTCGGTTCTGCCACGGAATGGCGATCTTCGAGGGGAAGATGTTCGTGTTCGGGGGGTACGACGGGAACTTTCGGTTGAACGACTTCATCTGCTGCCACCTGCGACCAGGTGCGTAGGTAAGGGAGGGTCGCTTGCCTGCCTGCCTGCCTGCCTGCCTGTTTGTTTGCCTGCCTGCCTCTGTGTCCGTTTATTGATCGGTTGGTCTGTCTGGTCTCTCTGGTCTGTCTGGTCTGTCTGTCTGTGTGGAAAAGAAAGAAGTCTGTCTACCGTTGTTGGTTTGTACATGAAAAGAAGAGGAAAAAAACAAAAGAAAGGGATTTTCTGCCCTCTCCGTCCTCACCTCTCTCTCTTTCTCTGTCTCTCTGTCTCTCTCTCTCTGTCTCTCTCTCTCTCTCTCTCTCTGTGTGTGTGTGTGTGTGTGTGTGTGTGTGTGCGTGCGTGCAGACTTGCACGTCGACGTCCCTCCCTCCACACTCGTGAGAGATCTGAAGGGCTTTGTGGGAAATCCGGTCAGTCTGGCAGTCAGCTCATCCATTTGTCCTTCTGTCTGTCTTTCTATCCATCCATCCATCCGTCCATGGGTCTGTGATCTCCTCTTTCTCTGCCTCCTTTTCTTGCGTCTCCTGTGACCTCTCTCCAGACACGTGTCCCTTCCGACAGATGGCGAGCAACTCGGAGAGGGAGGGAGGGAAGGGGAGGGGGGGNNNGGGGGGGGGGGGGGGGGAAGAAGGAAGAGAACCCGAATGTACCTCTTCATGCATGCATGCATGTGTGTCTGGGGGAGATCCCTTAAGGAGAAGATAAATGCAAGCAACGCCTCAAGTCTGTGGGGGCAGCTGTGTTGTTGGGGGCACTTTTTGAAAGTTCTTTTGATGCATGGGGAAGCTTCGGTCCTGGAGCTACGAATCAATTTGTGCATCATGTGAGTGTACGTCCGCATTTGCCCCTTTTGTATGCATGCATACTTTCAACCAAGTGTGTAGGAGCATGATTTGCATGTATGTGTGTGTGTGTGTGTGTGTGTGTGTGTATGTGTGTGTGTGTGTGTGTGTGTGTGTAATCTCCTGACTATCACATGCATGAATGCAGATGTTCTCGGACATGACGTTTGTCGTGGAGGGTCGCGTTCTCTATGCCCACAAAATACTCTGCTACAGGTGGGCCTGCCTGCCTGTCTGCAAGGGGGCCGGGGCATCTTCGTGAGGAACTGTCTGAGTTCCCTTGCCGCTGCTCTCTTTTTCTTCCCTTTCCCCTCTGTCTTCTTCGCTTTTCTTGTGTGCGAGAGAGAGCCTCGGTGCTTGTACGTATGCCCGTTGCCATGCAAGTTCGCTTCTTTCTCTGTGGTTATTCTTTTGTTTTGTTTCCCTCTCTTCTTGCATGCATGTTGTAATCATGGACGAACCGTAAACAGCGAGCATCTCTCTATTTTCTTTCAAGAAACAGAAGGGAGACCTCTCCGAATCCCGATCTCCCTCTTTCCTTTTCGCCCTCTTCCCCCCCCCCCCCCCC